>JAPSGF010000017.1:6407478-6471744 GCA_035772895.1 Perdix hodgsoniae | reverse complement strand
GGGGCGGCCGCCGGGAGCCCGCGGACGGACGGGCGGGTCGAGCAGGCCGCCCTCCAGCGCGGGGGTCCCGGGGCGCGGCGGGGCCGGGAGCATGCGGGGCCGGGGCCGGGCCGCCGCCCCTCACCCGTGTCCTGCTCGCCCAGGAACGCGTCCTCCTCCTTCCGGGCGCGGAGGCCGCCCTCGGCCGCGCCGCCCGCCTCCTCCTCGGGCAGCCGGGGGAAGCTGGTGATGCTCATGTAGTCCACGGGCGAGTAGGCGCCCAGCGCGCGCTGCCGACCCCCCGCCGCCTCCGCCTCGGGCGCCGCCATCCCGCCCCGCCGCCCCGCGCCGCCGGAAGGGGCCGGGCCGCGCCGCAGCCTCCGCCGGGGCGGAGCCGCTCCCGGGACGGGGCGGGAGGCGCGCGCCGGTCTGCGGCGCGGGTGGGCGCGCGGCTCCGCGCCGTTCTGCTCGCGCCCGCAGCCCGAGCGGCCCGAGGGCGCTGCCGGCCGGTGACCGCTAACCGCCCGCTCGCCGAACGGATCTGCAAGCCGGCCTCAGCCCGCCCCGTTTTCGCGTCTTTGCGGCCCTCCGCCCGCAGGACGGGGTCCCTTCCCTGCCAGCGGCATCCCGTCAGGGCGTCCGCGGATGAATCCCAGCGGGCTGCAAGCACGGCCCGTGCGAGCGTGGAAATCAGGCTGGGGAAATGCGGATGCACCTCCGTGAGGCACGCAGGGAGCCTGAAAGCTCGGCACCGCGCTCCAGCTTTAACAGACACCGCTTGCTTTAGGGGCATCCCAGGCTCCGTTTAAGAAACTGACATCAGCTGAACTCCCCTGCGGGACCGAACCCACGAATACACGTTTGCCGTGCCGTGTGCCTGGTCGTAACCCCTGCAGAGCTATGCCACCCTGACAGCAGCTGTTCTCGCTGGGGTCTGACAGCCCAGAAGAGAGACCACAAGAAACTCTTCTGCCCGTGCCACACCAGAATGCATTTGCTTCTCTACTCGGAATGAGCTTAGGACAGGGAAAACTTTCCTCGTGCTCCTTCCTGCCAGGAAGCACTGCTTCCTACAGGGCCAAAGCAAGTGAGCCTCCAGGAGCCTGCGAGCAGCACAGCCTCCTCTGCATCGGCACAGGGATCGCACAGGGATGCAGCCTGCTTATGGAACCGCACACTGACAGCCGCAGCTCTCACAGCCCAGCTCAGCTCTTTTTCTCCCCATTGCAGCCCCGTGGCAGCACAGACTCCCAGCAGTCGTTCAGTCACTGGCCCTGCAAGAAATCAAGAGCACGGAGCAAGCGTGCTCAGGCCTGAACGCTCAGCACAGCTCATACAGGGGCAACGCTTGGTTTATCCTGTTTCTTTAAGTGTGGATGTGAGCACTGGCTACCACTTCCACTACAAATGCTTCTGTCTCCTGAAAGCACGGTAGTCAAGCCTTAGAAACCCAAAGAGTTGCTGGTCTGGCTAAAATTCAGACTCTTAAAGGAATCTCAGCTTCCCAATATTCTGCAAAACTTCAAAGACCAGAGGATACAGAAGCTGCACAGCAGATTATCCAGGTGACATTTATTAGAGCATTTCAAGTATACAGCAATTCTCCCGATGGCTGCAAACAGATGCCAGTAGCAAAGAGTGACTAAGAAGTAGCAGGCTTATGTAATCATCATGGGAAATTAATGCTTTCAGCTGAAATAAGAGGGGAAAAAAAGCATCAGACAAAAAGGTTGAGCAAGTTTGGGGACAGAGAGGAGCAAATGGAGCTCTTGTTTGAGATCATTTACTTAATTTGGCAACTCACATGTAGCAGAAGCTGCCTGCTATTGCACTGTTCCCTCAGCATCCCAAGGACCTAAGTTACCCAGGGGAGTTTTTCTCCACTGAGAGCAGCCAGCATTCTCCCTGGTAAAGGAAAGCCATCGGCACAGATGGGTCGGTTCTGGAGCCCCAGCTCAGCAGCTGGAGAATCAAATTCCCAGCTTTGCATACTCAAATGCAAGAGCCGAGCTGCTGCACTTCCACCAAGAGAGCAACACAGACTTCCTCCAAGGGCATGCCAAAACCATCAGCTCCTCGCTACAAGGCAGCTTTAGGTCAGGATTCCTTTTGGACAAACGGCTGTGGTTTATAAAAGCAAGAACCACATGGCAGCTAGGCTGCAAAGTCCTCAGGCAAAAACAAGGATTGTGCATTTCTCAGTCACTACTGTGAAATATAGGTCCTTAAAAATACTTTTAAAGCAGAGACTCCTCACCAAAGCATAAAAAAGGCATGAGTAGGAAGGAACTGAGCTGTGGTGTGACCAACTCAGAGAGCACCTTGCAAACCAGAGGCTATGTGCTTCACTGAATCTGCCTGATTCGCAAATTAGTAGTTATACATTTAAGATCTTAGCTGCCTCAGTTGTGTTAGTCTCCTGCATTTATTAACAAAGAACATCTGAAGCTTGGTTGAAATAAAAAAAGCTTTTAAAAACAAATGAAAAAGTAGAATTCAAATGCATACCATTCCAAGTGCACCTGCATAATGATGGTTCCTCAAGACCACTGAGCTCTGAGGTAAGTGTTGGCAATTTCATAATCAGGCAAGCAAAATACAGCAGTGTTTCCAAGCCTCCAGAACATGTTTTAAGTTAAACATTCATTAACAAAATTAATCACAGCTCTTTCTAGCAAAGTTGCTTAAAAACTTGTCTTCAGCAAGGACTATTTGAAAATTCTGGTGAACAAATGATTAGCAAGTAAAACAAACTATGAGAAATTGTACCAACATTCTGTTTAATCAAATCAGATCTGATTACTACAAAAAATGCTGAGGGCAGCCACTGAACTCATATTCTGGTGCTGCAGGGCGTTCCTTCCACCAACCTTGCAATCTCTTTTTAAAAATCTGTCTGCATAAAGGACAACAATGGAAGACACGTCAGAATGTAACGACAGATTCCAGATACAGGGCATACATACTTTAAATTAACGGATTCGATCTTCAGCATACAGGAGTTTGATACAGTTACAGGCTAGAGACGCAGAAAGTTGAAAATCTGAACAGTCTTGAACCACTTCCAAGAATTCCAATGGCTTTTTCATAGTTCCAATAATTAACGGGTATATAAAACGGAGTCAGACTGGCTACTCCAGCAGAAGGGGTGGGGCTCTTCCATGCTAATCAGAAGGAACTTGACTGAACTTCCCCAGCCTTCCTACCAGTCTGCTAAAGGTGATGATTTATTAAAACCTTCTTGATTTACTGACAACTGATTTAACAGGCAAAAGCTGCAGACTGTGTCAATCATAGTGGATGGCAGTATAGAAGATTATCCAAACAACCTGTGGAGAAGAAAAGAAGAGAAGGTTGTTTTCGTGCCTCTGGAGAGGGTTTGAACACTGACAACAAGTTCATGCCTCACTGATAGGGATCTGAATTCCAGCTGAGAGTGCATCAGAGTGGCACCGGGATCTCCACACACCACAAATGGTGCCATTCATCTCGCTTGGCTTCCAGGGTGATTAATATAGTTACAGTAAATCCCACCACAGTCTCTCCAGTGATTTAGAAACATCACCACATTGAGTCGTGTGCGCATTCAGGCACCTGAGGAAGGAGAGTGATGGCAATTCTCCTTCCCATCAATCCCACTTATCAGATGATGTTAACACATCTCTCTCCTACCAGTGCCCCGGTTTGCCTGCTTTTCTTCCAGACCCTCAGAAAGTTTACCAACACAATTCACAAACCAACTTAAAGAAAGCAAGAGATGTTACCAGAAACAGTGCAAAAGATGTCATGAATCCTTCCTTTGTTAGCTCCCATGTCCCCCCGTACTCCTCTTCATCTATCTGTTGGAAGCTACTGAAGTAGAGATACAGAACACCAGCATTGATCAGGCAGAATCTGGAAGAAAGATTAGGAATCATTATTTTCCATAGCACGTCCAATATGCCACACAGCACATATGAAATGGGTAGAAAATGGGTAGAAAAGAGGTAAAAGGGAGCACTATCCCTATAACTTTACACAGGCAGCTCAGTGTCTTCCTTACAAGAGCCCCTCCAGGTCAGCATGCTGGGTTTGGATGAGGTTCACCTCAAGAGGCACAATCTACAGCAACTAAGGCTCAACAGACAGTGATCAGAAGCTGGAAGTATCAGCAGATCTGCAAATCCTGCACGTTGGCTTCTACTGCAGATCAGCAATAGTCCTGCTCCCAACACAGAATCCCATTTCCCTGCACACACTGATTTTGAGGCTGCCAAAAGGGAGGAGTGGTAGAAGACAATGGAGACAAAAAATGAGACCTCCCATTTGTTCTTAGACCAGTTTGGCCTTATATTCAGCCTGAGACAACCTGGCAAGTGACAAGTACGTGTCCTGGAAAGTTGTAGGAAGGGCCCTACTTGAAGACACACAGGTTCAAAGACCAGCAGCAAGCTGCAAGTAGCTGCTCAATATCATAGAGCAACTGCACGCATGATTCTAGAAACTTCCCAAGTTTCCCAAGTTACACGTATTTTTATCTCTAACACATAGCACAGAAATGGGCACATGCACCTGAAGATGCCTTGGGAACAAACAGATGAGTAAGTGCAAGCAATGCTTCCCAACTCCTCCTCATCTGTTAGCAAGAGCACTTCAGATGTAACTGTCTGCATGTAGCTACTGCTTCTCTTAAAGCACTGTTGTCCTGCAGTGCATTTCCATAAGTACCAAACTTTAGGGTTTTTTTTTTTAAAGGCACACAGCAACACTGCCTCCATCTCCTTAACATTTTGAGAAAAATTTCATTTTTCTTAAGAAAAGCTCCAGAGCTGAGAGCTATTTGTAGAGGCCTTAATTAAGCAGAGACATCTGCAAAGAGACTCCCCAGCTTTTCCTGTTACTCCTCTGAAGCCCCCATTTACACACACACAAATAGCTTCACAAGTCAGCTGAGCTCCTTCCACCCCTGCCTTCCTTAACAATGCTAAAAGAAACAAAAAACAAAGTAAAAAAGGTGTCAGCCCAAGGAGAGAGAAAGGAGCCGATAAGGGTGTTATGTTATGGTTCGAATTTCCTGACTAACAGCAGCCTGGAACGCAGTGCTGGGTTTGAGACACAGGGCAGACGCAGGGGCTGCAAGCAAACAAGAAGCTGGGACCAAACGCGGGGAAGCGCACGGGGCAGAAAAGGGAAGGAGCCTTACATTGCGATCCCCACGAATCCCTTCAGAGGAACCACCCCCCAGATGACTCCCAGGATAACGGCGATGATCTGTCGGAACCAGTAGATGACATCTAAGAACTCGTCCTGAGGGGAGAGAGCGAAACAAGGCTTCTGCTTTCTTTGTCAATCACCGCACGGCGGCAAAGCCACAGCGCGGCCCCGAGCGCCCGCCTCCGGCAGTCACGCGCCGCTCCGCGCCCCGCACACCGAAGCGGCTCCCCGACGGCCGCACGGCCGGAACCGCCGACCTCGACCGCGCGGAGGCGGAGCTCGGGAGGCCGCGGGACGGCGGCGCTTCCCCGGAGCCGCCCAGAGCCGCCTCTCGCCCGCCGGCCGGCGAGGCCGAGCCGCGCACCTTGTCGTGCCAGGCGGAGTCGCTGCGCAGCGCTTTGCCCCACACGGAGCAGCGCGGCCCGGCCCCGCCGCCGTTGGCCAACGCGTGGTGCTGCGCGTGCGGCGGCTCCTCCCTGCGCCGCGCGCCGCTCATCCTCCCTCCTTTCCTTTCCTTTCCTCCCGCCGGCGGCCCCGTGCGGCCCCGGAAGCGGCCGCCGCGCGCCGTCACTCACCCGCGCCCCGCGGCCGCCAATCGCCGCGCTGCCGGGAGACACGTGACGAAAGCGGGCGCCCCGCCCTCCTACGGCGGGCGACAGGGCTCACGGCGCGGGGCGGGCGGCGCTCAGCCGGCGCTGCTTTCGGCCCCGGGCGGGGTCCGCCTGCTGAGCGCTGCGGAGCGCCGAGAGCCCGGGGCGCTCCGGGACCGGCGCGTTCTCGGCGGAGCGATGGGAGCTGGCCGGGCCAATTGCGGACGCCGCGTGTCCTGCACGTGCGGGCACCTCGCAGCCGCTGGGAGAGCCCGGCCTCGCGGCACGAGCTGCCGCCTCCACCGCAGCCCTGCGCAGACCCTTCCTCGGGATCCTTCCTTGGTTGTCCGTGCACATCCCCACTCGCAGTGAAGTTCAGTGCTTCGTTCATTTCTCCATTAGCAAACAGTGTCCCTAAAGCCCCGCGTTTTTCTGTTGTGCAGACCAGCATGTGCTTGACTCAGCATTTTGGGAGTCTGGCTGCTTTCTGCTTGCAAGACAAAGCACTGCAGCAGCAGCCACCTTGCTATTGACTTTGGCAACAGGCCGCTGAGCTCCTGCACAGGCAGAGTTGTCCACATCCCGGGTTGCTGCCATGTCATTCAAATACCAATTTTGCACCTGTGCCCTTCCCAGCACTGCCCCAGCAATCTGCCAGGCCCCTGCCTGCGCTCTGAGGCATTTGCTGCAAGTTGAAGAGGCTGGTCCGAATCACTGGACTCACACTGTGTTATGAAGAGGGTGATGTGACAGAAGGGAACCTGTGCTGTACCTCCCATGGGAACCTTCACATGTGACACCTACAATGACAGAGTCCCTTGCTGAAGGCCGCTCTGCCCCTGCTTCCCTGGGACTCCTCAGGCATTTGGGGCATGGCAGCCACCTCTGCCCTCATCCTTCAATGAGAGGAGCACTGAGCACAGCAGGGGCCATGTCTGAAGGACAACAGGACTTTGGGCTGTTTGTCATTGGCTTGTAAGGAATCTCAGCATCCCTGACTCCATGCTCCTGCTCAATGCCAGTTTGCAGGGGTGGAAGCATTTATGTGATGATGGGACACTTGGATCTAAACTGATCTAAAACTGATGTGCTAGAAGACTGCCTGGTTTTATCCCGGCTCCGTTCCATGACCCACTGCCCCCAGAGAGAAAACCAAGTGAAATTATAGCAGGAAAGAACAAGGAAGAAGCAGAAGAGAGGCGAGAGAAGACATGGAAGTAGGAACAGGCTCCCTGCTGCAGCACATGTTTGGTCAGAAGAGGAGGACATACAGGGAGCTGGAGGCTCTGCGAGAAGGTGGGAAAGGCTGGAAGGGAGGAAGAGGAGCGTGTGCTGGGCATCCCAGCAGCAGTCCTTTGTGTGCACCCAACTGCAGAGGCTGCACAGTGTGTGAGGAGCTGCCACGTTCACTGCTGCCCCCGGGCACAATGGCCACTCACTGCTGGGAGCTGGGGCTGCTGGGCGCTGCGCAGACACCGCTGTGCTCAGGCGGATGCACGGAAAACCTTGGGAGCAGCATGGGGCTACGGCTCAGTTCTCTGCCTCCTGAGATATGTTCTTTCCTTTTCTGTTCTTCTCCTTTCCTTTCTTTAAAAGGCAAACTTTTTTCGGGAAGGCCCCACGTGAAGCTCAGGCTCAGCACAGACTGCGCAGCCCCACAGCCGCGCAGCCCAGAGCGGCGATTCCCGGTGGGAAGGTACGGGCTGCGGCTCGATGTGAACCACTGCTCGTGTCAGCTCTTCGTTCCGCTCGCCTTCACCCCTCCGCAAGCTGAGTTCTGGCCCCTGGGAAACAAGGCAAATCCCCCCCGGATCGCCGTCGGGGCCCCCACAAGCCTTGGGCTGGGATCACCTGTGGGTACCCCCTCCATCTCTTGGGTCAGCGGCCACGCGTGGGCCTCCCGGCCGTCCTTCCCTCTATGTACGGCCAACAGCGCGCCCCGCCACCCCGGCCCCGCCGCATTCTTCTGCCTTGTATGGGCCGAGCCGGGCCGGGAGGGGCGGGACGAGGGGTCCGGCACCGCCCCGACCCCAGCCCGCGCCTAGGGCCGCGCCGCCGGCCGGGGGCGCAGAGCAGCGCCGTCGGTCCCGCAGCTCCGGCCCAGGTGAGAGCTCTGCCGTCCGGCCGGACCTGCCCGCGGCCCGGGGCGGCGGCGGGGCGAGAGGGAACCGGGCGGCCCCGACGGAGCGGGCGGGAGGGATGCGGGGCAGGGCCGGGGGGCAGTCGGGAGAGGGCTGCGGGGCACAGCCGGGGGCACCAAGCGCGCTGCTGCAGCCTGGGGGACGGGGGTGCGACGCTGCGGGAGGAGCCTCGCGACCCTCGCGGGGAGAGGAGCGCCGCTCGGGTCCCCGTCCCGCACGGGGCGTTCGCAGGGGGGAGGCGAGGAGCGATCCCCAACGCAGCCGGGACCCGTCCCGCGCTGTCACGAGGCGCTGTTCGTTCCTTCCCAGAGCGTCTGCTTTTCCCCCGGGTCTTACTGACGGCCGGAGCCCAAACCCAGATGCATGCGTGATGCTCCAGAGATCTCCCACGAGACCTGCGAGCAACTTCAGGCAATAAACTGTCGGAAGGCAGAAATGTTTTATTTAGCTCTTTTTCCTCAAAGGCGGGGGAGCTTTTTTGCCCATGAAAACTTTAGGTCCCCGTGGCTTCCTCTGCTCCGCTCCTTGCATGCCTTTTTGGAACAAAATGTTACAAACGTGATAAAAGCCAGGGAGGTTCTTAGCCATGGAGAAAGCAGCGGCTGGGGCAGCATTCTTTGGAGCGGAACATCCTGAAGTGTCAACAACCGCTGCTGCTTACCAAAGATGGTCGGTTTCTTCAGTCACTCGAATTTTTTCCCCTCGTCACTGGCAGGCTCCGCGCTGCTGTAGGAGGAGTTTGCTGCCGCCTCCCCCCAACGCACTGAGGCCGGATTCCCCCCTGAGGTGAGCGCCTTCATTCCCTGGGAAGACGGGGCGTGGGGCCATGCAGCCTTCCGGCCCCGTGCTGCTGAGGTGCCCTCTGCTCCCACCCCTGGGCATGGCACAAGGGCCGTGGATGGTGCGGTTCCATATGCAGGCGGTGTCTGCGAGGTCAAACATCTTCTGTGTGCAGCGAGGACAGAGCTGGGCAGTGCTGCACTCCGGGGTTGGGGTTCTAGCAGCAGGGAGGAATGGGCAACTCAGCTTCCAGCACGCTCACCTTTCAGTAAAGGCTGTGTGTTTTGGCTTGCTGCTGCTTGAAACAGACTCTCAAAGGGGCCATTGTTTATCCCCACGGGGCTGTACCCAGAAGCAGTGCAGGCTGTTTGAATCGACCTTCAGAAGATGTATGCCCTGTGTCTGAGTGCTGGGGTGTTGTGCAGATGATGTCCTTCCCTCCTGCAAGCAGCCCTGCACGGTGGCAGAGCCATGCAGCACTCCCTGCAGTTGCATACCCAGCCTTGCAGGAGCCACCCTTGGGACACCCTTAGCAGCACAGGAGTACCCAGCATCATATTTGTACCATGCTGAGTCGTGCTAGAGCTGGAAGGCCGAGGTCCCCCTGTCCCCTTTGTGTCAGGCACCTGCTTCGTGCCAGCCAGGCCCGCCAGGAGCCCCTGCAGTTGCTCACCCAGCAGCAGCTCTCTTCTGGTTTATTATTTTTGGTTGGAACAAGAGGCTTAAGTGATACATGAGATCTGGTGTGGGCAGGAGGGGCTGGGAAGGGCCTCATACCCTGGCAGCATGAGGATGTCGCTTCAGCTTGTCTGCCCCCGCAACGTGGCCAGGAACTGCACTGAGGTGAAGCTGCTTGCTTTTTACCAATGAGGAAATGCATGGCAGCTTATTTTACTGATAACTGCCCATCTGTGCTCTTTCTCTTTAAAACTGCATCTATTTTCTATAGTAACTTTTCAAGATGGGCCCATGGCTGTGTGGGGCTGCCTCTTTAGAGGGGAAGGTATGAGCCCTGCGATGCAGGAGGCAGGCGGCAGAAGGGCAAAGGTGAGCTGGTGGCTGCTTTCACAGCAGCGCTGAGCTCCGTGGCTCCACAGCCAGTGATGGGCAGGTCCTGGTCCAGTGCAGCCCTGGGATGGGCCTTTCGCTGGAGCAGGGCCCTTCACTGTGGCTTTTCCTCTTGCTGCAGAGAAACTGGATGCTCAGCCCTGCAGTGTGCAGGGCGTTACGGCCCAGCACTGCCCAAACTCTTCTGGCATTGGGTTTTCTGAGCAGCCAGCACCTCACAGCCAGACCCTGGAGCTGCGTGGTGCAGAGCTGCCATCGGGCCTGCCAGCAGGGCACGGACAGCCTGGGTCAGCTGCACAGCACTCCTCCAGACAGAGGGCCTTCTCTGCACCTAGCCCTAGAGTCTCTTTCTGAGCCACAGGCAGCCTCAAGAAGCAGAAATGAAATGATCAGGAGCTGAGCTGGTCCTTAGGACCAAACACCTTCCCAGGGAATTTTTTGGATCAAACGGTGGAATCAAACAGAAAAAAGGCCATTTGCTGCCCAAATTGCACTTAGTCCCCCCAGCGAGAACCATCTCAGGGGGCTCATGCCGAGCTTTGCTCATGCTGGCTGGTCAAAGCTGGGGCAGCGTAAATATTTGGGTAGTATTAATACGTGTAGTGAGAGCAAAACTCCTGCTTATTTCTTCTGCTAATAGCTCTGCTTGTTTCTCTCTGTGGTTGGCAGGCACAGTGCTGGCTGGGCTGCAGTCTGCTGGCAGAGCTTTTATTGCTGGGTCTGCACTGGCACAGCAGATCGGGGGGTGTTGTCTGAGCTCCCCCACACAGACTGGTGCCCACACTGCTGGGAGGGCCACAGGCAGGTACACTCTGGGGTCAGGCAGGGAGTGCTTCTGGCACACAACGCAGTGCTGTTGTTGCTTTGCACTGCTAAATGTGATGTGATGTGGCCCTCCGCTGCTCTGTGTCCCCTGCCAGAGCAGGCAGAGCCCAGGGACAGCGCTGCCACCAGGGCATGGGGTGCACGCTGCACATTCTGCTCCTCCTCTCCACTGAGGAACTGTTAGCACTGCTCCCCGCCGTGCAGCAGGCAGGGACTCCCTGTCCCTGATGGGGAAGTTGAGGTTTGGGGCTGCCTGCAAAGCAGTGGCCGTGGTGGAAGCACAAGAATCTGGGCAGCGCCATGGCAGCAGGTTGACTTCACCCAGGTTCTCTCTCAGGGCCGTGCTGCGTGGCAGCTGATACCAGGAAAGTCCCTGTATCTGGTCTGTCTCTGGTGGCAGCTTCCTGAGCTTCACTTTTTGGGAATTGACCAGGAGAGGTCTGAGCGTCCTCTTCCTGGGCAGTGCTGGTGGTGGCCGGTGCTGCAGGGCCCTCCATAAGGATTGGGGATGGGCCCCGCTGTATCAGACACTGACCCGGCCCAGCAGAGCTGGGGGCACCAAACCGTTGCTCGGAGGCTCTGAAGGTTTTTGGGCACCGTCTGCTCATCCCGGAGCCGATCTGCTCTCCCCACGGCAAGGCAGTGGCCGCCTGCAATGCCGTCCCTTCTGGGACACGGACTGCTTCGGCTGAGCCTGCTGGTGGCTGTCCATCTGTCCGTGCGGTGGCAGAGGTCTTGCTATTGACCCCTCCCTGCCCCCCTGCCTGGCCCTTCTCATCTTCTATCACACGTTATATGTATCCACTACGCGGTCCTCCGTGCCCGCCGTTCCGTGGCTGCTCCCCAGCACCCCCCCGGCGCTGCCCTCACCCCCCACCTGCCTTTGGGGCTCTCCTGTGGACAGAGCCGGCGGAGGGGGCGGGGAGGCGGTGGCACGCGAGGAATGCGCCCGCAGCGATAACCCCGGGCACCGGCAGAGCCTCGGCCCTGTGAGGCAGGGGCTGCTCCGACACGAGGAGGGGGTGATTGTGTCCCCCCAGCCGTGGTGTGGGGGGGGCTGCGTCAAAACCCGAGGTGGCATCTGGGAGGCCCCCGTGGTGGCGCTGGGTTTGACACAGAGGGGCCAGCCAGCAAGTAGGTCTGGGGGCAGAGGGTGTGGGCACGGGGACAGCCCTGCAGTGCGCTGGGAACGCGGCAGTGAGAGCTGCTCCTGGAACCTCACGAGGTGCTCAGCAAACGTTGGGTCTCCCCTGTCCCCACGTCCTACCCTGCGACCTCACTATTGCCAAACTTGGTGACAGCCAGTGAAACTGAGGGATAGAGCTGGTGAGCGGCGTTAGTGCAGCAACACGGGGAAGCTGTGTTCCTCTGCTCCCCTCTAACAGCCCTGCCCTGCCCACAGGTACCACCACAGCTGCCAACATGTCCAGCAAACGTGCCAAAGCCAAGACCACCAAGAAGCGCCCGCAGCGCGCCACCTCCAATGTCTTCGCTATGTTCGACCAGTCACAGATCCAGGAGTTCAAGGAAGCTTTCAACATGATTGACCAGAACCGTGATGGGTTCATCGACAAGGAGGATCTGCATGACATGCTGGCTTCCATGGGTGAGGAGAGCCTCCCCCACCCCTCCCCACATCCCCCAGTCCCATTTCCCCTCACGCCTCCTTAGCCAGCTGCTTGTGGGCCACAGGAACAGTGCTTGGTTAGGGGTCCAGGTCACCGTGCAGTGAGCCTGCTGTTGGGGTGGCCCTGGGGCACAACCCTCCTGCTTTGGGACAGTTTGAGTCTGCAAAAACTGGAGAGACGTCCTCCAGTGCACTAATTGGCCTTGAAAGTCTGCTTGTGGAGGTGCCCGAGGGTCTGTTGTTCTTCCACTGGTAAGGATGGGTCCATGCCTCTGCTGGGGCTGGAGCAGCTGTGCACAAGGAGCAGCGGGGGACTGGAGTGGTGCCACTCCAAAATGTCACCAGGACAAAGCCTTTTAGTTGCTCATAGCCTGCGTGACAGGACAGACCTGTCCCATGCCAGCTTGCATGGATGGATCAGTGCAGATAAGGGGCTCCCAACCCAGCACCCACAGGCTCTTCCACAAGGGATGGAGCAGGATGCAGCCTCCTGCTGGCCAGAGTCCCACATGGGAGATGGCTTCAAGCTGTGGATGAGTGAGTTCTGTGTGTGTGCTGGCAGGGGACTGCAGAAGGTGGGTCCTGGTGGGACTGGTGACAGCACTGAGCCAGACGGAGCCCTCCAAGCAGGCTGGCAGCTTGGGAAGGTGTGTGCTTCCCAGCCACTCTGGCTCGACACTGCCTGGCGCAGAGGCTCTTGGGGATGAGACCAAACCCAGCAATGCAGCCATGCTGCCCACCAGAGCCTGCCCCCTCGCTGTCCCCTTCTTGGCCCCATGCCATGATGGGAGCTCTGTCAATCATTGATCTGGTGGCTGGATCTGTTCTGAAGGCCCCATGTGGGAGAGAAAGCACAAGAGGGCCACGCACTGAGTGCATCAGGGCTGCACTTGGCAGAAGCCAACCCTAATTCTCTACAGGGAGCCATGCTTGGAACACAGTGACATGGAGAGGGACTGAGAAGGAGCAGTGGATACTGTGAAAACCCATCCCTGTGCTCATGACATCTGTTAATGAGCTCCCAAACCCACCTCCTGTGGCAGTCGGTGGCTGGCAGGGGCGTGGAGCACTGGAGGCTGTCATGCTCAGGGTCATGCCCAGAGGGTACGTGGTGAACTCCATCAGTCTGGTGGGCCAGAAGCAGGGGTGCATCTCCAGGGCAGCCTGGAGTGGTTGTGGTCAGCTCAGGCACTGTTCAGGCAGGTAACGCCTAAAAAAAATGGAAACATCCTGTGGAGTCTGCCATAGCTGAGCTCTGCAGGCAGCATGGGCATGGGGCTGGCCTTGGGAACAGGACCCACACCCTGCTTGTGCCCGGCAGGAAAGAACCCCACTGATGAGTACCTGGAGGGCATGATGAGCGAGGCACCGGGGCCCATCAACTTCACCATGTTCCTCACCATGTTTGGGGAGAAGCTGAACGGCACCGACCCGGAGGATGTCATCCGCAATGCCTTTGCCTGCTTTGATGAGGAGGCGTCAGGTACACCTGGGGAGTGCCTGCAGGCTCTGAGGCTGTGGGCAGGGCTGGGAGCAGGGCAGCGGGGGGTCCCCACTCACGCTGCCCTCACACGCTGATGCTGTCCCTGCCATCCCCACAGGGTTCATTCACGAAGACCATCTGCGTGAACTGCTGACCACCATGGGGGACAGGTTCACTGATGAGGAGGTGGACGAGATGTACCGGGAGGCGCCCATCGACAAGAAGGGCAACTTCAATTATGTGGAGTTCACCCGCATCCTGAAGCATGGAGCCAAGGACAAGGACGATTAGAGCCGAGAGCTGCCCCCCGCCTCCTGCACGTGCCACCTGCATCCCTGCCCCTCGCTGCCCAGCCCCACCGCAGGCTCCCCCTGGCCGTGCCGGCACCCTGCTCCGTGCCGTGCTGCCATCGCGTGCCCATTGCTCCCGGGTCCTGGCCAGGCTCCCCCTCACACTCCGCCGCTCACCCCGCTCAGCAGGAGGGTCAGGACAGGGGCAGGCAGCCCGGGGAGCACTGGCCGGGGGTTTCCGACTGGCTCAAAGCAGTGCAATCCCTCTCCCAGAGGACCTAACACAGAAAGAAGCTCTCCCCTTTCCTCCCACACTCCCTTCCTTTAGGAAAGAAAGAAAAGAACACTTTGTTTCTTCCTCTTTGGCTGTTTTATGGCTTTAGAGCCTGTGATCTAAGGGATACAGAAAGCTGAAGCAGCCTATAAAGTCTGATGGGTGTGACAGCAGTGTGCTCCATGCTCCTTCCCTGCCTGGTGCAGCCCTGGGTTTGGGGTTTGGGTTGGGGCCGCTCGTGCCCCAGCTCCCAGACCGTGTCCCCCCACCTCGCTGCCCTGCTGCAGCTCCTCCTCCCGAAAGCAATTAATGTGATTTTGAAGCCAAATAATTCCTGATCCATCTGCAAAATCAGCTTAAGCGCCATTTACTGACTTGGCTTACGAGAGCCGCGCTACAGGACGGGCAGAGGGATGGGCACGGGGAGGCGTTTGGATGCAGCACCGCACGCGTACCACGGGTGTGAGATGTGTGCTGCGGCCGCCGCTGACAGCCGTGGGGCTGCGGGCATTTAAGGAACCTCGTAGTCCCGCGCTCTCGGGGAAGTCTCCGCGTCAGCCCTTCCCCGGCTCGTCGGGCTGCTCGTCCCCGGCTCCGGCTGCCCCTCCCGCAGAGCTGCAGCGCCGGGGCTGCGCGGTGCGGAGCTCCAAGGGGCTGCGGGCAGCGCGACGCGCGGCTGCGAGAGCGGATGGGTGCGCGGGGAGCGCGGCTCGGCAGGGATCGCGCTGCAGGTGCGTGTCGTACCGCGCCGCACCAGGGGACGGGCGGCCCCCGGGAGGGCGGAGCTCAGCTGCAGTCGAAATACGGAAAGAAAGAAGAAGGGAAAAAAACAAACCCAAACCAACAATCACATGGTAGGAATTAGGAGGGAAAAAAAAGGGGATTAAGAGAAAGCAGTGTCTGGACATTGCCTCGGGCCCCGCAACGCCCCACCTCGAACGTAAAGCAGACCCGGCCGTGCCTGGAGAGTTCAGAGAAAGGCACCTGAGAGTCCCACAGCAAAGAACGGGATTTGCCACAGCAGCTTGATTTAAACCGGGAGAAAGAGGAGCTGAGGGCACACGCGCAGTGGGACTGCTGGTGACACGGAACCGAGGAGCAGCTCCTGGGACCGGATCGGATCCTTCAGGCTTTTCTCCTTCAACCGTACCTCCTCCGCAGCTGCCGGCCGGGTTTCCAGCAGCACAGCAGTGCTCAGCGCCGGTGGTGGGGCTGCTCCGCTTCCCGTGCCAATTGTGCTCCCAGAGGCATCTCATCCCCTTTGGGCAGAGCTGCTTCATGTGCAGTGGGTGAAGAAGCATCAGCAAACCCGCAAACTCTTTTCTTGTGAAGGTTTTACTCCTAAAACAAAACAAAAACAAAAACCCAAACAACATCCAAAACAAAACTCTCAAGGCACTTCTTTCAGAGGTGTGCTGTTTCAGTCCCCAAACCAAAACTAGGCATAATGTCAGGAGTATTTGGTTGAGACAGGGACACTGAGTCAGGAATCCATCTTTTGGGGTTAAACTGAAGCAGCTGCTTTCTTCTATCCTCGCCGGACCACACCGTCTCCATCCTCCTCACTCATCACAGAAGGCCGTTCTCATTCCTGAGGAACGCAGCACCTTTGCCGCTCAGTTCGCGTCCGCCGGTGCCCTGACCAGGGGCTTTGCCCAGATTTCGGTTCGCCAGCGGTCGCAGCCAGCGTCGCTCGGAGCGGTGTTTTCTGCCCGCAGCCCAGGCAGCGCTGGCACATGGCAGCCTCCCCAGGGAGGTTTCTCCCAGGCCCGACCCCCCCCCGCGCAGCGCTGCCGGCGGCTCCACGGCCCCTCCCCCCCCCCGCCCTCCGCGTTCCTCCCGCAGTTCCTGCTGCTATGGGGGCACGGCTCCGGCGGGCAGCGCCCCGCAGGGCCCCTCCAGGAGCCCCTTCCTTGCATCAAAAAGTACAAATTCAACAACGACAGGAGGCGAAGGAAGGAGGGAGCGGCGCCCAAGAGGAGCCGGCACCCCCGTGGCCCCATCGGATCGCGGCATTCCCCTCCGGCCCCGCCCGCCCGATTGTTTTCCAAACGGCCGAAGTTTAACGGCATTATCATGTCAATGGGCCCGGAGGGGTGGGGGCTCTGCCCGGGCCGCGGGGCTGTTCCCGGCCGTCCCGGCCCCGGGGAGCGGGGATTGGGTCCCCCCGGGAGTCCCCGGGCCGGGGGCTGCGTCGGGGCGCTGCGGGGCGGTAGCGTTACGCCGAGCGATTCGGGGCTGCGGGTTCACGGGAGACGTGGCGGACTTAGAGGCAGCGAAACGTCCGCTCGAAGCGGTTCTCAATCGGCCGCCGCGGAACGTCGAGGGAGAGCGGCTGCGGGCGGGGATCGCGGCGGGGCCGCCCCGAGGAGCCGCGTACGGGAGCAGCGTGCGGACCTCGCGCGGCCGCGCCGGGCTCCGGGCAGCGGCTCCACGGCCACGCGTGACGCCGCCGGCGGTACAGAGACGGGGCGCGCGGTGCCGGCCGGCGGGGGGGGGGAGCATCCCGCGCGTCCCCCGAGCGAGTTTCCCACTTCGCTCTCGGAACGCCGCCTTCCTCCCCCCGGCACGGGAGCGCCGCGCCGCCGTTTCCGATTTCCCACCGCGTGAGTTAAAAGCGCCCGAACGCGGCACGGACGGTGCCGGGGCGGCCCGAGGTCCGCGGGGCTGCCGCTCCCCGCCGTTCGCTCTCCCGCCCCGGCTCCCCTCCGGCTCCGCAGAGCCCGGGCCGCGGGAGGGGCAGAGGGGCTCCGGGCTCGCGGCGGGGGCCGGCGGTCGTCCCGCGAGGAGCCCCGCGCCGACCGCGGGAGGGGGTGGCCCCGGCTCCGCCGTCCGCAACTCCGCCGCGCCGCCGCGGGGCCGCGGCTGTGACAGCCGGGGGCGGGCGGGCGGGCCGGGGGCGGGGGGCCCGGCCCAAGTTCCTGCCTCCTTGGGAACAAAGGGAACTCTGTCTCGGCATCTGTCACCGCCGCGGCCCGTAAACTTTTCGGGGCGCCTCGGCCCCTCGCCGCCGGCCCCGCTGTTGCGGGAGGGCTCCTCCCGCACCCCGACCGCGGCCCCGGCGCGGCGGCGGCGCGACCTCGGCGCTGCCCATGCAAGGGCCCAGGCGGCGGCGGCGGCGGCCCGGGGGTAAGAGCGCAGCCGGAGCGGCACAAAATATGGAGTCCCGCGCGGGCTGCGTGCGGTGCGGGGCGGCGCGGTGCTCGGCGGGGCGGTGCGGGGCGGTGCGGACCCGTAGCGCGGCCTCGCTCCCTTTGTGCGGCCGGGCCGGGAGCCGCCCCCCCTCGGGTGGCGTGAAAAGTTTGTGCGAGTCCCGGGCCGGTGCGCTCCGTGGGTTTTGTTCGCGCTCGGCGCCGTTTGTCTCTCCGGGCTTCGGTTCGGGGCAGTTGTTCGGGGGCCGGGCCGTGTTTTGTCGGCTTTTATTTCTTTTTGCGGGTGGTGGTGGTCGCGGGCGGGGGGGGGGGGGGGGGAGGGGGAGGGCGGGTCTCCGTTGGCTCTCCGCGCGGTTTCGGGTTTCCGTCCCTCTCGCCGAGCTCCAGCAGCGGGGCGGGCCCCCGCCGCCCGCTTTGTGCCCTCCGGGGCCCGGTACCTGTTGCGGGCGGCGCCGCTCCCGGCCCCTCCCGGCGCGTTCCCCGCTGACAGCGGCCGCCCCCCGGAGCCCCCCGTGTTTCGGTGCTCCCGGGGCCGCGGCCCGCCGCCCCCCTCGCCCTCGTCCCCCGTCCGCCGCGGGGAGCCGGGCCCGGGCCGGCCCGCCCGTAGCTCCGCGGGCCGTGCGCGCTGGGGCGGGCGGGGCTCCGTCTCCGCGGTGCTCGCCCCGACGCACGCGGTACCGCTCCCCCCCCCAGGCTCGAAGCAGCACCGCGCCGCGGGCAGCCCCGCCATGTCGGACAGCGACCTCGGCGAGGACGACGGCGCCGCGGCTCTGGACCCGTCGCAGACGAACAAGAGGAAGAGAAGGGGCAACCTGCCCAAGGAGTCCGTGCGGATCCTGCGGGAGTGGCTGTACGAGCACCGCTTCAACGCGTACCCCTCGGAGCAGGAGAAGCTCAGCCTCTCGGGGCAGACCAGCCTCTCCGTGCTGCAGGTACGGGCGCAGCCCCTCGCTGGGAGCTCCTGGAGCTGCCGGTGCGCTCGGATGGGGCCGCGCGAGGCGATGCCTCTCTGTCACTTCAGTGCCTGTGGGTGCTTCGCGCTTCCTCGCGTTCCCGGGATTCCCCCGTGGCCTCCTGGGGCCGGGGCAGCCCGGGAGGGCGCCGTGCCGTGGGCCCTGGGCAGCGCCGGGAGCTCACTGCCCGCTGTGGGACAGCCCGGCCCAGCTCCTCTCCCCCGCTCCTCGCCCTGCTGCTGGCACAGGCACCGCTGCGTGGGCCGTGGCACCGTCTGGTTTCCGTCTGAACCGACAAGGCAGACTTTATTTTCTCTTTTCCTTATCGGTTTGAACACCGGCAGAGCAGCAGGCCTGTGTCCAGCAGCCATGGGGGAGCCTGGGGCTGGGGCTGGCTGTGGGTTTGGAGCCACCTCAGCCTGGGCCTGCCCCCGGGGTGCTGGGCTTGCCCGGCCGGGAACTCTTGGGAGGTGCTGGCAGGGCTGTAAGGAGCTCCTTTTCCTGAAGCCCCGGGGGCGCAGGGCCCAGTGCAGTCTCTGGGTTTCCCCAGAGGGGCTGCAGCCAGGCTGGGCTATGGGGTGTTCTCCCCAGGAGCTGGGGCAGTGGGGCTGAGTCGGGCCCTGCGCTCTCAGTGCCTATTTGCATGCACAGCGTGCATGGCTCTGCAGGGTGATGGCAGCTGTGTGGCCCCATGTCCTCTGTTGGAGTCAGTGAGCTCTTGGTGAGTCCTGCAGCCGCCTGTCCCCTGCCCTCGGGGTGTCCTCCCCAGGAGTGTGGAGGTGCTGCTCTTGTGGAAGTGGTGTTTAAAAAGAGAAAAAAACAAAACAGTGGCATGAAAGCAGAGGATCTGAGGCCTGTGCAGCCCCCGTACAGCTGAGTGCTGGAGTGTGGCTGGAGCAGCCCCCGGGCCGTGTGCTGCTCTGTGGCCAGGCTGTGCGCCGGGCTGTGTGCCACGTGCTGGGCTGCAGCCTGCTGGTGGTGGCCCTGTGCCGTGGGGCTACAGGAGCATGTGGAAGGCTGCTGCCTATGACTTGTAAGGGGATAGGGCTTGGGAGGAAAGAGGGGGCAAGACTCGTGGATTGGAGGGGTGTTAAGTGCCAGATATTGTCTGAAAGACAACAAAAGGACAACTGAGATCATGCTGTGATCGAAGTTGTGGTAAGTCCTCTTTCCCCAAGGAAATAATTTACAGAGCTGTTGATTTGGGAAATATTCATCATTTTTTGGCCTGATTTATTCTCTTCTAATTGTTTTCTAGGAAGTAGGCATTTTTTTTAAATGCAGTTTTTTATATGAAGACACTGAAACAATGCATGGCAGAAGCTGAATACATGTCTGCTGTACTTCCAAAAGGACTTCCCAAGGTGCAGCTGCAGAGCTCTGCTCCGCTGCCATGCAGATGTTGAGAAGTGCCTTCGAAGCTCAGCCGTGGTCTCGCTGGCGGGCAGCAGGCACAGAAGCAGATAGCGTGCTGCCTTATTCCCCCTGCTGCCCACAGGGGCTGAGGTTGCAGCTCTGCGAGTTGGGGGGTTGGTACCAGAGATACTGAGGGTGATACTCTGCCTGCCTGCAACACCACAGTGCTCCGCAGGGCTGAGCAATACTGCTCACGGTGCTGGGATGGAGGTGCTGGGGAAAAGGGGCTGCCCAGGCTGGCAGTATGGGGCAGGAAGCAGCCAGCGCTGGGGTTTCCATGTGCAGCTCCTGCTGGGGTGGCTTTGCTCCTCCAAGGGAGATGTGGGGTGGAGGAGCGCTGCGATAGCTGAGGGAGGCACAGAACCTCTCACTGACAGCGCTGTGCCCCTTTCTCCTCCCAGATCTGCAACTGGTTCATCAACGCCCGGCGACGGCTGCTCCCTGACATGCTGCGCAAGGACGGGAAGGACCCCAACCAGTTCACCATCTCTCGCCGAGGGGGCAAAGCTGGTGACGTGGCCCTGCCACGGGGGGCTGCCGCTGGCTCTGGAGTGCTGGTGGTTCCTCCCGTGACGGCAGCGGGGGCTGCCAAGGTGCTGCCAATATCCGTGTGCCCGCAGGTACTGTGCCATCCCTCCCAGGCACTGGGTGGCAACCTGACGGTGCTGGGTGCACGCAGTCCTGAGCGGGAGAAGCAGCCTGGCCTGCAGCGAGTGGAGCCAGACCCCCACCCCAAAGCTCTGCCGGGTGCCACCAGCAGCACTGTGGCCCTGCTGGCGCGTGCCGAGGCAGCCAGCCCCACCAGCGGACTCTTCAACACGCCGCCCCCCACGCCCCCTGAGCTCTTCGGTGACGACTTCAGCAGCTTCCAGCTGCTGGTGGAGGTGGCACTGCAGAAGGCGGCCGAGCTGGAATCGCAGCGGCAGGGTGGGCAGCTGCCCCTCTCACCTCAGACTGAGCCCCCGGGCACCTCTGTCAACAAATAGCCCCCAGTCTGAGTCCTGCGGGGTGCCCTTCTCTGGGGTGCCCAACCTCCAGCCTTCTGCCACCCGTGGGACCCCTTTTCTCTGGCCTCATGAGCCTGTGACCTCCTGCACCCTCTCACAGCTTATCTCAGAAGCAGACCTGTGCATCCCCGTGCCTTTGCTGACCAAGGGGGTGAGGAGAGGAAGGGCTGTCCTGCCCCATCCTGGGGAGATGCCTGCCACCAAGGAGCTCCTGCTGGGGACGGGGCCCTGGGCAGGTGGGACCAGACCTCTGTGACAGAGAGACCTCTCCTTGCCGTGACTGATGGTTGCTGTGCGAAGCCACGGAACTCCCTCAGAAAACCTGCTGACTTCTTTTTCTCATTCCTGGAAACAAGGGTCCAGCCAACACCATTTCTTCAGGGAGAGGAAGAGAGAATATATATATTTTTTAAGTTTGTGTCTGTTTTAGGGATTGTGGATGAAACTCTTTTTCTCCCAAATGTCTCTGATCCTTTTTGTACCTTTCTCCAGTTTTTGCAGAGGGCCGTAGCAGTGCCTTGTGCTGGCCAGGAGCCACAACCTGCCTGGAGGAGGCTGGGGGACGGGCGAACTGGAAACTTGAAACCCATGGCAAATGTAGGACCCTCATCTTCTGCCTTAGGGTGTGACAGATACTGCCAGTAGAAACCTCGATGGTGCTGTTTAGCAGTTTTTGTTTTTGTTTTTTTTTAATAATTATTTTTGTTGCTGTTGAAACCTTTTTCCTTTAATTGCGATTTGTTTTTTTTTGTTTTGTTTTGTTTTTAATTTTAAATCTCTTCACCAACTATCTCCATAATTTCCCCGTGTTTCTCTCATGTTCCTGTTGAAGATGTGCACACTGTCCTGGAGCAGAGAGCATGCCTCAGAGCCTGAGGAGCACCGGCTGCAGGCTGCTGCGGGGGGCGGACGCAAAGCTGACTGTGAAATTTTTGTATCCAAGGTTTTTGTTTTTAATTTAATTTTAATTTTTATTTTTATTTTTTTTTTTTCAACTAACATTTGGACAGGAGCGTGCTGTGAGCATGGGCAGCCTGTGCGTTCCTCTGCAGGTGCACTGCTCGCAGCCTGCACACCACTGCCCCTGGAAAGCAGCCAAACCCTGGTGAGATGCTGTGGGGGGGCCAAGTCCTGCTGCTCCCCACTGCCCCCGCCGTCCTCCAGCAGCACAGTGGGTGCTGGTCACCTCCAGCATCAGCTGGTGCCTGGGGGAGCCCTGGCACAGCAGAGCTTGCTGGCGCTTGGGGCTGTTTTTGTCATGGGCACCTCCTGGGCATCGCTTTCTGTGCTGGATTGGGAGCCTGGGCACTGCAGGGGTCCTGGAACTGAGCTATTGCTGTTTCACTGTAAATTGAAGTTAAATAGTGATACGTACGCACCTATGTTATCTATCCTGAAAAACACTAATTGTAGGTTATTAGCCTGATGTTAAGTTGCATGACTAGAGATAATGTCCACAGGACCTGGTGCTCTGCAGAAGATGGAGCCTGGGGAGAGCACTGACTCAGGTGCTTGTTTTTCTTCCTCTTTTATTGTTTAGAGGAAAGGTGACAGGGGAGGAAGGAGAACTCCCAAGCACTGAGGGGCTGGGGACAGTTTGCCAGCAGTGCATTGCATTGGCTGATTGCCCTTCTGCAGTAGGGGACCAAGCATCAGTGGTCCCTAACCAGGCAGGGGCACCAGTGCAGTGCTGTGAGGCTGATGCTCACCATGCAGTTACAAGCATCACCTTGCTCAGCTCCCCGGGCTCTGGTTCTGTCCAGCTTTTGCCCTGTCCCTCCTTTCTGGGGAAAGCCCTGAACTTTAGGACAACCTCTCCTTATTTGTAGGTAGCCCTTCTCCCCAGTGCTGTCCCCCTTGGCAGGGAGAAGCTTTTCCCTCACCTCCCCTTATTTTTGCCTCAGTCAAACCAAAGTGGGGACGAGCAGTGCTGCTGCACTGGTGGCAGGAGCGCTGCAGCTGTACCCGTGAGATGGATTGGTATTGATGGAATGGTATTGCTGCCCTGGGGATGGACCAGAAGGAATCCACGGGGTTGGGGGGAGAGGGGTGGGATTTTTGGAATTAAAGTTTGGAGCAAAAAACTAGTGTAAATATCTTTTTGTTTGTTCTTCTGTTGTCAAATAAAAGTGTTTTGTTTTGTTTCTTTTTTAAATACGAGATCTGAGTCAGGCTGTGTTATGTCACTCTTGCTCCTCCCTTACCTCATTACCCAAGTTGCTGATGCACCACAGTTCCAGCCCCCAGCTCCTGCCACTCAGTTAAAGCAGCTTAAGAGGTCTAAGAACCACTGCTGGGTGAAGGAAAAAGGAGGCCTGTGCCTGGCACTAGCCTGCACCTACCCCATTTGGTCTGGTAGCCATTACCTGCTCACTGCCACAGTACTGCGTCCTGATATCTGCAAGCAAAAAAACCCCTCCTCTGCCTGGCCTGGATCAGAAGAGTTGGACAGCAACCTTTTTCTGAAGGGCAAAAAATGTTAATAAGTTCATGTCTTGACCATGCCAGATGCTCAGGTGACATGCAAGGCTGACCCCAGAGCAGCAGCCACTTGCTGCTCCATGTGCAGCTGTGACACAGACCCAAAGGTAGCAGCAGCAGCAGAACTGCTGCCCTGGGCACAGGGGCAGAGCTGAGTGCTGAGCAGGGCTTCCCAGCCTGGGGCAGATGCTGGCAGTGTGCACAGTGGTACTCTGTCTGCTGGTGGCTTTGAATGTGCACATCCTGCACTGCAGTCCTGATGGTTCCTGCTGCCCTATCCTGTGCCCCAGGCCCTGGGCAGGGGCCATGGAAGGAGGTAGGCCCCTAGTCCCCCTTCAGAGCCTCACTCCTGCAGCTCCAAGGATGCCTTTTGTCATCTCTGGGGAAAGGAACAGCAACGATTGACCCCACCTTGTGCCTTCTGCTGCTGATTTCTGTTCTTGGTGATGGGTGTGGGCTGGGGTACCCCGGAGGCATGGCGGTAGCAAAGGACTGAGCTAGTACACAGCCAGGGCCACCAGCCCAGCATGCGGAAGACTATGCAGCAATGAGGACTGTGGCAGATTAAAACACAGCTGGTACTCTCCCACCCAGCTCTGCCTGCCTCTCCAGCAGACCCAAGAGACACATCAGGCTCCCTGAGCCCCAGGCTGGGCTCTGGGCACCCCTTGCTGCTTGGGCAGGCTTTGGGCAGAGCCTTGGGGACCTGCATTCAGCTCTGCTGGGATGGGGTCACCAGACTTTAGCAGAGCTTGGGCTCCTCAACACCTTCCCTGTAAAGACACAATGGAAAGGTACAAGAGGGTGGGCATTAGGGCAGCAGGGGCTGCTACCTGCTTCTGAGCATGGCTGCAGGGCTCGGCTCTGCTCCATCACTGCCCCGTCACCTGCTCCTATGCAGAAAGAGGAGGGCAAGAAGCCATGAAGGTGAGAAGCAGAGATGGCAACAGCCCTCACCTCTGTCCTGCAAGGCAAGAAGTGTGGAGGGGTCCTACCTCCTGGCCCCAGCTACGCTCTGTTCTCCATCTAGCTAAAAAAAGCCCCGTTAATGTGATGCTTTCATGCCACATGTGATGCCACCACTACCCTGAGAAGATACAAGTGGTGTGGAGGCCTGGGCCGAGCTCCCAGGCGAACGCAGCCCCCATCGCCGGGGCAGAGCAAAGCGACATGCTCCGCAGCAGTGCACTCAGGTGGTCAGATTACAGGTGGTGTCATCATCTCGGCAGCACCGCAAGCGGCCCCGTTGCTGCTGTGCCGTCTTACTGCCCCACCTCCCGGCGCTCCTCCAGCAAGGAGCTGCGCACTGCCGCAGTGTCACAGCTCCGCAGGGCGCTCGCTACGCCCGACTTCCGCGGAGGGCGCTGCCGGTGTCAGGGGAATCCCACAGCCATCCCGGATGACACGTACAGGAAATTTACAGGAAAACCGATCCCAGGTAAGTCTGACCAAAGCACGGCTGGCACAGGGGCAGCCCTCATTTAAAACGACAGCCGCGGAGATTCACACTGCTGCAGCACGAGGCCGGGAAAGAGAGGCGACCCGCCGCCCGCACGTGGGCACAGCGCCCGCCCCGTGCTGCGGTGATGCAGGAGCCCTCGGTCACACACGGGGCAGCGGCTGGGCGGGAGGCTCCGCCGGGCAGCACCGGAGCAGGGGCTGGGCAAGGCGGCTGTGGGAGGCGGCTGTGGCCCCGGCAGTCTCCATCCGCGCCCCGCGCTCCTGGCCCCCAACGCCCTGCTCCCAGTACGCGGCCCGGAGAAGCAGCGCCGTCCGCGGGGCTGAGGGAGCCGCCGCGCTGGGCCGCGACTCCCCGGGAGCACAGGAAGGAGCAGCGACCGCCGCACCGCCCTCAGCTGACGGCGGAAGCCCCGCCTTTTCCAGCGGCCGCTTTCCCCGGAAGTTCCTCCCCGTTTTCCCCGATGTTGTCTGTTGTGATTGGCTGGCGGGCCCGGCGGCCCTTAATCGGATTACCCGGAAGCACACGGAGCACGGGAACCCCCGCCCCCTTATACACGGGAGCAGCCATTTTGTTTTGACCGCCATTTTATGGTGGGAGCAGCCATTTTGTTAAACGTCACACTGCTCCGTGATTGGCCGGCGGCCATTCTTCACACCCCGCACGCACGTGCTCTGGGGCAGCGCTGCGATTGGCTGCGCTCCTTCTTCGCACCGCGAAGCGCTGCGGCGCGGCGGCGGCTGCGTTGGCAGGCGGTGCCCGCGGATAAAGGGCTGGTCGTGCGGAGGCGAGTGCCGGCGTGTGTGCTGTTCTCTGTGTGTATGGACACGCACGTAGCTTTACACACACATGCATTGATCGAGCTGTAGGAATTAAAGGCGGAGCCCCCGGCCCCGGGATGAGCGCGGCGCAAAGGGCGCAGCCCGCCGCGCCTCCGTGGCTGCACGGCCGACAGCGCCGCCACGCGGCCGCCCGCCGCGTGCCTCGGGGCGGCGTGCTGAGCCCGGCTGCGGGCCGCTCCTCGCTGTGCTTGCGGGTTCCCGCTGAGGGCAGAGGAAGGCGGGCCGCACAGCGCGTTCTCAGCACGCTGCTGTCGCACGCCCACCCCGCGCAGCGGCCTTCCGCGCCGAGCCGCCCCCAGCCGCGGCCGCCTCGGCTCCCTTGAGAGGCGTCACGCGGACGCGCACGCCCTCCCCCTCGGCTTCCCGGTTTCGGTGCTAGAGATCTCTTAAAAGGCAGAAGCTTCCCAGCCCGCCCCGGGCACCCGACGGTGTAATCGCCGAGTGAGCCTCTCTACGCACGAAGTTGAATTTAAGTTACATTGCGGCCCGACTTTGATGGAAATATAAGTGCTGCGTGGCCATGAAGGCAGCTCCAAAAGCACGCGCACGCCATCAGTACCAGTACAGAACGCTGACTCGGACATCGTTCAAGGTTTCACTTTTATTTATTTTTTTGCCTTCTGGATCACCAACACCCTCGCTGAAACTTCTTTGGGATTCCACCCCCACCCCCACGAAAGTAGCAGACCGTCTCCCAACTCATTCAAGCAAGTGAACAACAACAACAAAAAAATCCCCAGCAAGATCGCTCGGCATAGGACCAAATGCTTATTTTAAGGGGGTGGCAAAGAATCGGGTGGTGACAGCTCTGGCTTCAAGAAGCCAAACTGAAAAGGAGGCCTACAAAGGAGAAAATGGGCTAAAAAATACTTAGCAATCCTTTCTCTACCCCAAGAGCAGGGAGATAAGGAAAAAATAGTCATCTGATTACACACAGGGTATATATTTTTACACACACTTTTACACACATCTAGATATAGTACATGTAAAAATATATGCTATACATATGCCCATCCTCACAAAGGTGCTTTTAATACACCATCTCCACTGTGCGTATGGGCATGTATACGTGTGTATGAATTAAATGTACAGGTACTACTAAGTGTATATGTGCATATGTACACATACATACAGGCAGGCAGCCTTCCTTTAGCCACCCCCGCCTCCCTTTTTGTACAAAACCCAGTCCTCCCACCCTGAAACACCAGCACACACACCCAGCCCTCCCCCTGCCCCAGCCCACTTTGAAACAGGTCCCTCAGTGTTTAGCAGCTTCTTTCTAACAAGCAACTCAGGGGATATAATTTTGGGGGTAGAGAGGCAGAGAAATAAAACTCAAAGTGAAGCATGTGTGGATCATGTCTGTAGTTGCTCTGTGGTCCTTCAGCTCCCCTCCTGTGCCTGGGGTAGGGCACTGCCAGCCAAGCACCATCCCTGCCCCTTTTGTCAGCTTATTGCACGTTTGCTTTCAGGCTGCATTTCAGCAACTCTGCATTACATTCCACAGATCCTGTCATCCTCTCACTTCATTAAAACAGGAATATGAACCCAATGCCCTGTCCCTGCCCACCCATCCTCCCCCCACCCTCTATCCCCATCAAAAGGAGAACAAAAAAGAAAACCAAGAAAGGCTGCTTGCTAGCAGAGTGCAAGAGTAGTACACACTGAATAGGTGTTCTCTTCAGGAGCTCTGTGGAAGAGAGGTTATTTCTAACACAGTAAACAAAGCCATGCAGAGGGTAGAAGAAAGGGAGCAGAAGGAGGAAAAATAAAGGATGAGGAGGAAGAACAGAACTAAGGAGGAAGAAGAACACAGCATGGCAAGTGCTCAAGGCTTCATGTTTTGTTGTCCTCTTCTTGTAAACAAGCTAATAATTCTCATTAGTTAGAACAAGTAAAAAGATTGAAGTTCCAAGTTGAGGGGCTGGAGGTTCCAGGAGTTGTCTGTTCAGTCCATTCAGCAACACCACAGCCAGTGAGAAAACAAGGGGTATTTTTTTTTTTCTTTTTTTCTTTTTCTGTTTAAAATCTTCATTACTTAAAGCTGAGAGAAAAAGCCAACTCAGGAGCCCTTTTCAAGGATGGCTCATTGTCTCTAGACTGAATAAATCACACTAGTTTAGAGAGAACCTTTTTTTTTTTTCCTTTTTAATGACTTATAAAAACCACATGGTTCCTTCCTCTGCCCCTTTACTCAAAGGCGTGTCTGTGCCTCAGGGACGTAGATCTCAATGCTGTCTGCACTCTCCGTGGCTGAGTTCTGCCGGACAGAGGCAGCGCGCTTGGCTGCCATGAGACGCTTGCGAGCTTCCTGGCGCTGCTTGTCTGAATCAGAGGCTTTGTCCCGGTTCAGTTGGGATTTGGACTTCGCTGGCTTCTTTGGCACTGGAGGGGGTGGTTTCTTCTCTTCCTTTAGGGAGACAGTAAGGAAAAACCCAAACATAAAATAAAAATGCACATACAGAAGTTTGCTCCCTGCTATGGTGGGGGCTCTCAAGGCCTGAAGAGCTAAGAAACAAAGTTATGAGTGACAATGAAAGAAGTGGAAACAGCTCCAGAGCAAGACACTCATCATAAAATAAGCTCTCTACTACTTAAAAAAATAAAAAAGGACTATTTTGCTTTTCATGGTACGGAATGTTTTGGTGTTTTTTTTTCTGGCTGTATCTGTGGCCCAGCTGTAGGTCAGAGCACAGAAGACAGCAAAAAGACCGAACATCATCTGAAACTGCAAAATCCTAATATGCCACACTACTCATAGCCATAGCATTCTTTCTTCCCCTCATATGTGGTCAGACAGGGTGGCCCTGAAATGCAGCCTTCCCTCAATTTCCAAGAGGCTACAGCAGATACTTTTTATACCACCCAGGCAACAGTACTTATGCAGCGCTTGTAACACTAGAGGCCTCTGCATCACTGCTCTGAGTGTACAACGCTCTCCCCATCTTCCTCTTCTAAAAATTGCTTCCGCTGTTACTCAAGAGGCTGTGAAAACATGCACAAGGAGGGTGGCTGATTAACAATACAATCTCATTAGCGCAAGTGCCAGAACTATTATCACAGGCAGCTAGATTATATTGAGGGATTACACTGCAGAAATAGAACGTAGCAAACATCCTAGAGATCTTCTGTTTGCAGACAGGAGTAGATGTCATACCTGAAATATCTGTGAAGTTCTCTCACCACTCTAAACTGTCCCACACTCACCTTTCTCTCCGGTGTCTCTGCCAATTGCCAGCTATTCGCTTTCAGGTGGTACAGCTCATCAAATTTCATGCTGATGTCTTCAATGGACAACTGCAGGAGATCCCAAAACCCAGCTAGGTCCTGGGCTGTGGGTCTGGGGTTGGCATTAGGGTTCTACAAGGGAAGGCATAAAAATACATCAGAAGGAATATGCCTGTACAGCTTACATTTACTCTTTTCTAACAACCGAAGCCTCAAAATCCCCTTAAGAAACTTCAGCCCTAAGTAGGCACAGGCATGAGACCATCATTTACAGACAGAAGTTTTTCTTGCAGCAATCAGGGAGAAATCCTGATGGAATTTCTCATATAGGAGACCAAAAAATAATCCTAAAAGACACTCTGCAGCAGAAGGCAACAGCACCTTTCTCCTCATGTCATCTCTGCTTAAGTCTAATCCCTCAGCAGTAACCTCCAGCTGAAGATCTCTGGCATGCAATTCAGAACTATAACATCTTTTTTTTTTTTTAAAGTACATAGATCATAACTTAAGGGAATTGAATAATAGAAACTGATACAGCACAATACAAACCACAGCTGACACTTGGAAAGCTTGCATGCCAGCGTTTTCACAAGCAAAACTACTTTGCTACACATCTGAAAGTATCAGTACAGGTTAGGAGATGACCTGGGTGTCCTGATGGCCAACACTTTGCCCACGAGCCAACAGTGTGCCCTAGTGGCCAAGAAGGCCAATGGTATATTAGGGTGCATTACAAAGAACATGGCCAATGGAGTGAAGAAGGTGGTTCTCCCCTCTGTCCTGCTGAGGCCAAATCTGGAGTTCTATGTTGTTTTGGGTGCCTCAGTTCACAAAAGACAAGGATCTCCTAGAAGGAGTCCAGCAGAGGGCCATAAAGATCTCCAGGGCCTGAAGCATCTTTGTATGATTATGAGGAAAGGCTGAGAGTGCTGGGGCTGTTCAGCCTGGGGAAGAGATGACTGAGGTTGGAGGAGGTGGGTGATCTGTAAGTATCTAAAGCAAGGAAATCAAATGGGTCCAGGCCCTTTCTGTGGTTTACAGTGACAGGAGAAGGGGCAACAGGTGAGAACTGGAGCACAGACAGCTCCGTCTGAGCACAAGGAGGAATTTTTCTACAGTGAGGGTGCCTGAGCCCTGGCACAAGCTGTGCAGAGGAGGTGGAGCCTCCTTCTCTGGAGATATCCAAACCCACCTGGATGCTTTCCTGTATGATCTGCTCTAAAAGTGGGGTGGGGCTGGGGAACTCAAGAGAAGCCTTCCATCCCCTTTGATTCTGTGATTTCTTAGACTTGGCTTATAGGTTCATAGAATTGAAGAAGTGCTTGGGCTGGCAAGGACCCTACAACCTCCATCCCCACCCCTGCTGTGGGCTGGCTGCCCTACCTCAGCTCAGGCTGCCCAGGGCCCAGCCATGGCCTTGGGCACCTCCAGGGGATGGGGTACCCACATCTTGCTGGGCAGCAGTACCACCACCTCATCACTGTAACTTCTGAAAAAATTAAGGAGCTAAAGTAAATTTGCCCCCATTAAAAACAGAAATTCCCTAATTCTCAGGCACCTAAACTGCCAACATAGGTCCACACTGTCTCAGGAAAGCATAGGATTAAATCTAAGCAACTCAGCACAATGTGTCAAAGGAAAATTTCAACACAGAATATTGCTGAGAGTCTGGCTGCTGTTGCTCTTCTCTCAGCCTTGTTCAAAGATCGGCAAGGGAACATCCTTCACCTTATTCTTCCTGAGTTTCTCTTAAGTTTTTTGCAAGTAAATGGGAACACTCTCAAGAATTCTGCAAAACCCAAAAGCTTGAGGGGAAAGAGACAACCCCCAAATCTTAGATTCCCATCCATCCTCAAGTTAGTTCAGCAAGAGCGAACCTTCACATTAATTTGAAGAGATCTGATTCAAGCCATGTTTTGTGATTAACTAGAGACAACTGTGTTGGGACAGTTCTACCATCCACATTACCTACATGCAAAGTAAGCATCTTTGGAGAACAACATGCTTTTCAAACACCCCCCATTTGGCAAAAATCTGTGTTTCCCCTCAAAATGTCCTTTAGAAGCAACAAAGAAGTGGTTTCCAGGACACACAGCAGAATAGCTATATGACATCAGACCTACAAGAGACTCTGCAGGTGCCCTTTAGTGTGCCCTAATGGCAGTTGAAGAGAATTTCTCTGTTCCACAGAAGCACCAAAGCTAACTACAAACATTCATCCCTTAGCAGAGTGCAGCTAAGAACTGCCTGTTCAGCCACCCTCTGCTCACCTATTTGAAAACAGCATGAATCCATTACAGCACAGTGGTCAGGCTGTAGGCTACAGGCGCTCTGGCTTTGCTCTGTACCACTGTCAGGTATTATTATAGTGTCAGTGTAATAGTATTCCTGTTGTGCTGCTGAAACAGCTGTATTTCCCTCCCAGAAAGAGGCAGGAATAAAACCAGACTCACCAAGTTTTGCTCACAGAGGCCATGGAATTGCTGGAACTTCTGTGACATTAGTAACTGTGCACTGCCCACTGCACTCAGGACTTTTCCTAAGACTATTAGGGGATGGAAAAGAAAAGAAAGAAGGGCTTAGTTGAACAGTCCGTAAGTGCAGTAACAAACTCTGGCATTTGTGGAGCAAGAAACAATCATTAGCAGCTACAGAGATCTGTTAAGAACTAACTATTCTCAGGCAACGAAGCTGCACTGAAACTACAGTCTGTGGTTGTCTTTGCCATCCATCATTGCTCCTTCTATCTAGAGCAGGTCAGAAGCAGGACAACAGATGAAGATCATAGCAATAGAGGTTGCAGGAAGTACCCTGTGGTTTGTGTGATGGGCTGAAGGTGACTCAAGCACCAGCCAGAGGAGTTGGAGCTGGCACCTGCTCACATATCATCACCTGCTCTTTTGCCCATGGATAAAGGAAAAGAAGCAAGGGACAGGAGAACTGTCTCCAATTTCCATTTACCAGAATGGATTAAAATACTGTCAGGCAAATGTTTTTAATCACAACGCTTTTAAAATCCAGGGCTTTATGCTGCTCTTAGTGAGCCTCCAAGGAGCCTCTGAGTACAGCAACGTTCTCTGGTTGATTATGGAGAAGTGCTAAATGTGGGCTTTTCCCTTGCAAAGGCAGGGAGGAGGGACTCCTGGTGCACACAAATACATCATGAGCACAGGTGGAATGATCTGCTTTCTTCTCCCTAGCCTGATGCAGTTCTCCCAAATCAGTTCTGAATGTTTATAGATCTGTGCTTGACTGGGCAGACATACGCAGGGCTTTCTTCATACCCACCACATTCTTAGTTACAGAACCTACTAGGAGACTGCTCTTAAAGTCACAGATCTAACATCACATCAGTCTGTGCCTCTCCATACCAAAGCACTGTTGCCACAAGCAGAGCAAGAGCAACATGACACGCTCTGTCCCTCTGAAGCATGCAGAGCCCCAGCACAGACTGCCCAGCTCAGGAGCCAGTGCAGCATCACAGTGTGATACGATTAGAGATCAACTGCCCCCACCCCTAGCAGTGACAGCAAGCTATAACTAAATTTCACCATTTCACCTTTCTTGGGTATAAACAGGCCCTGAAGACTGTGCTCCTTGCAGCCTAGTTACTTGGTTCTGTCACTCAGTACACATCTAGGCATGATTACCATTGTAAGCAGCGGAGTTTTTGCCAATTCATTTGAAAATAATGGAACAAGTCCAACTGTGACTAAGCCCAGTAAAATCAAGTGCCCTTGTGTTTCCTGTGTATGTGACTTTGGTACGCTTCACAGGAATTCAGTGAGATGTCCCCCTACAAAGAAACCTACTCTTTGCTATGAAGACAAGCCAGATCACATAGGCACACAGTCATGGTGCCTTCCACCACCAAGTAAACTTTCCCTTGTACACTTAAAACAGATGGGCCAGGGAAAAAGCTCTCACAGCCTCTCTGAAAATAATCTAGTCAAGCTTTTAGCTGCTTTGACTTCTTAATAAATGATGGCAGTTTCTGAAGTCTTCTCAACTGTGTTATTTCTTACCCCATTTGCTAAAGCAAGTTGCCTTATCCCTCCTGTCCTTTCCAAGGACAAACTGTTCCTTGTTGCATACTCACCTCCAGGTTCCACTGTCACCCTGTCAGCAATTTAACCACAGAAAGCTAATCCAGTGCTCTGCTTTAATTTTTAAAGGAGGAGCTACTGGGTTGCTCCAGCATTGTGTCAAGGGGCTGGCAACACCTACCTTCTTCAGAGAGATTGTTCTCTTTGGTCTCCTGGTCCATCTGGCGGCACCAGCCCTCTAACCGTTCTGTTTCTGCCTGCAGCAGCTTCAGAAACCAGAACCCATCCCGCCGGCAGGCTCCTGGCTGAGTGGGTTCCGATGGCGAGGCAGATGATGTCTCAAGCCAAGGGTCAGGAGGAGGGAGAGAGGAAGGCTCCAGGGCTGGGTCAGTGTTATCTCCATAGGAGAGGTTTCTCTTAATCTGTGAGGGCTTGGCTGGTTGCCTGGTACTGGTATCAACACCAACAGAGTTGTTGTGTTGGGGGCACTCAGCAACGCTTCTCTCAGATGATTTACAGCTAGAGTTGTTGGGTTCTTGCGTGTCAGAGTCTGTATCCTGTTTGGAGGACATACTGCGAGAGTGGCTGTTTCTGGAGAGATCAAACCCAAACATATTAAATAGCAGAACTCAACCTGTCTGGTTGCATAACCAACCACTAAAGACATTTGTTTATTATGCCCGCAGTTGAGCCTTCTCTCCCCCTTCTCACACACAAACACACTACACATTCAGACGGACAAAATCGTAAGGTTGCCTGCTTACTGCAATAGGCCATTCAGATGAGAGGACTGATGGTAATTACATCTTGGACTATTTTATTTATTTCCAACTCCCACTGATTTGTCTGTTTGCAGACTAAGTGCTGTTTGCAGCAGGTGTGTGCTGTAGAGGAAAAGCTGTCCACGGGCCCCCATTCAACACCATTTGCATTAGAACAAATAAGGGGAAAAGGTGGTCTAAGCAGAAATGGGGAAAGAGCAATTTAGAAGAAAGGAGTAAGAATTACAAAAGCCCAAGTCTTTCACTTACCGCCACTCGTCTTCTACCTGAACCCCAATGGACTGGAATTTGGTGACTGGTGGAGGAGGCTCCTCTTTGACCACTGGCTGAAGGCAGTCAACCTTATTAAACAAAAGAAATACAGACAAAAACAGACGCAAGAACTTGCTGCTGGAATTCACATTAGTAGACAGGAGGGGTGCACGCGTGCACACACACCCCACAGAGACACCACACACCAACTGCAGAGTTGTGCTAGGATTGGTGCCAGGCTGCTGCGTGGGTTTGCCTCCACTTGAGCATCAGGACTGTACCCCACTGGGCTGCTGCCAGGCACCTGCTCTGAGCGCACCTGAGTCTGCCATCTGCTGTTTGCATGGCACTGGCTGGGGAAGGGCTGCATGTCTCCAGGGGAGCAGCTGCACATGGCACCTGACATGGGCAAAGGCCACGAGCTTCACAATCCAATTAACACTGACAGCAAAGCCCAGCTTCCTCTTTTCCAGGGACTGACACTCTCCATAGCCCTGGATAAAAGGCTTAGGAGGTTTCAGGAAGGAAATCCAGGTGGTGGGCAGGTGGCACAGGAACAAACTCGGGAAAGGGAGAGGAATGAAGTCAGCCTTCCCAACACAACTTTTCTTGCTCACCGTCATTAACACATGCTTTGCCCCACCAGTCACACACAGAAGCCTTTGCTGTGCTGTGTATCTAACTGGCCAGCTAATCCCAGTGTAAAGCCATGGAGAACTTGTTCAGCACACACACAGTGACCTGCAAAGCCCAGCTCCTGATCTGAGCTTGCTAAGTGCTCATGTTCCTGTCTGCAGTTTATAACTTGCAACACTAAGCCAGCAGTTTGGGACAGAATTGCTGTTTGCAGGGACCAGCCAGCTGTACCCAAGAAATCTGTTCACAGGGAGTGCAATTGCAGGTGATAATACTTGCTGAATAAAACATAGGTTTACGCTGCCCAGTAGGTTCTCATTTGCCTACAGAACAAACAACTTATTTCCATTAGTTTCCACAGAGTTAAATGCTCCCAGCAGTAACAGCAGCAACCTGCTGGCACAGCCAGCCAGCCCAGGGGAGCAGAGGCCACCAAGAAGTGCTCCCATCTGCCTAGAGCTCCGCAAGTCACACTGCAGCAGATGGCAAGTAGAGGGGCCCATCACTCAGAAGAAATTTGTCCGAAGAACCACAAAGGACAAGGAACAGACTGTCACTAAGGAGTGGGAGAAGAGCATGGGATCAGTGCAGGTTTACTAGCACCAGAATCCCTCTTAGAGAGACCTACTCAGTTAATAGGGTCCCCCTGATTTATGAAATATTTCAAACTGAAATAACTTGTAAGTCTCAGGTCTGTTACAGAAGACTTCTGCCCCATCTCCCCCCGAGAACATGGAAGTTAGTATAACAAGCTATTCTAAGTGGGTTCAGATGCACACCTGGTCACACAAAACACACGTGCTAAATAGATGGGTTAAGGACATTCCTTAGGACACAAAGAACAAACTGTTCCATACTTGTATTCCTATAGATGACAGTTTTCGTTTGGGGACGTTCTCCACTTTAGGCTCTTCACTCGTCAGAGTCCCTTTGTCGCTTTTCAAAGTTGCATTTTTCTGTGGTAGTTCTGGAGTGTCTCTCGCTGGAGTCACGATGCTGCCCCTCGTAACGCTGGGTGTCCTGGTGCTGTCTAAGCTGTCTGAAGAATTGCTCAGTCCCGACTGGCTGGTCACCTCGCTTTTGTGGTCCTGGCTGTCCAGGTAGGTGTCCTGTGCCGATTCAGTGCTGCTCTGTACAGTGACAGAGATGAACGGCTTTGATGTGGTCCGAGGTGGGACAGGAGGTGGAGTCTTTTTATATGCCACTAGGCATGATGAACCTGCAGTGGTGGAGGTGGGGAGAATGAAGAACAGAAGAGGCAGACAGAGAGAGATACAGTAAAAGAAAGAAAAAGCAGGTCAGTCACAACATCCAAGAGGAGCCTCCAACCAGAAGCTGGAGGCAGAAACGCAGAAACAGCCTACAGCCAGCAGCTCATACTGAGTAACCCAAACCAAAGCATAATGGGAAGCAGAAGGCAGAGCCAGAGCTAGCTTGCAAAAGAAGTTAAAAGAAATACCATGATGTGTGAAAGGCTAGTAATGGAGAAGAAGTACAGAGAAGCCTCCCAAGACTGCTACAAGGTTTGGCAGGTGTAAGTCTCCACACCGGGGGGAACTCTTTTTGGCTAAGCCCTATGTTTTAGTGTCCTAGTACAGCCAAGTGTCTCAGCTCTTTGTCCCATCAGTTGACAACTTTCAGTATCTGGACCAGGGTGGTGTTTTTTCCTATAAAAATGGAAAGAAGCCATAAAATTTATTAGATGTTGATAGTAAGAATATAAAAATCTAGCTGCTGTACATTACAGGAAAATACATCGCACCAGATCCAATAGCCAAAGAGAGGCGAAGGTGAGGCTGTGCTGCTTCACACAGCAACAGATATACATACAGCCACTACGTACACACATATGCACATAGATACACAGTGTTGGACAAACAGATCAGAAGAGAGTCCCCAAAAGGCATCAGTAACGGCCTCATCAAGCAGCTGAGCCCCCTCTGCCTGCCCACTGCCCACTCTGGACTGCAGGCTCCTCAGAGTCTGGGGACACAAGCCAAAGCTAAAGGCCTTCCTCAGTTGCAGTACAGACCGTCACATGCACACACACGGCCCTTGTGCTCACAGCCCAAGAGCTGCCCTTGCAGGCCCACTTGCCCTGCTCTCAGCCTGTATCCCCTACTCACTGGCTCAACAGAGACGACCCTTCCCAGCAATCACACAGTCGCTGTCCCTGGGCACGATGACCCTGTGATCTGGCCCTGCTGCAACCCCCTGCAGCCTCACCCATGATGTCTGGAGCACAAAGCCCTCACCCAGGTCAGGATTTTCATATGAACAGTACAGAGCGTACTGGGCAGAGCAGAGCTAGCAAGCAGCCACCTCACTACATGCGCCTGACCCCTATCATCCCCTTACTCCTCTTTTCACTTCAGTTTTATCCCTCCCCCAGTCACCCAAACCCTGCCTTTGTTCCATCTTTGGTCTAGCAAGCCCTATGTCATCCCAAACCATTCTTCCACTACACCTGAGTATCCGTGTGGGAAGGGGTGTTTCAGGCAACAGAGTCCCACAGCTCCTCCTTTTTTCTCACTAGGAATGTCCCTGCACGCCATCCTGTGCGTCCCCAGCCATGTGGCCATACTGCTTGCAGACAATTGCACAGCAATGCATTGTGCATCACAGGCTATTTACACACTCTACAGGCACCTTTATTAATGGCTAGAAGCTCTATTTCAAAGAAAGAGCTAAAAGAAAGGGGTTACAGAGGAGACCCATGCTCCCAGAAGTGTTTGTATAACTAAAACACTGAGAAGCGCTGTAATGGTCCTACTGCTGCAGGAGAACGGGGCTCAGAAAGGCGAATCAGTACCAGTTCCCTCCTGTCCCAACACACAGACTGAGTACAGAGTGAACAGTGACCTGGATGCCACCACAGCAAGACCTCTCCTCCCAACTCACCCCAGCCCTCACACCCCTTTCTGACACAGGTCCCTCCTGCAGCCATGAGGGCCATACAGATGGGAAGCACACAGCTGAAAAATACTTGGACAAACTACTTTGTGTGGGGACTGGGCAGTTTTTCAGCCTGACCTGTTCCTACTGCTATTCTTTACAGTGACACAAGTTGTGTAAACTGCTCAGGACAGCCCGAGCCTGGAACTGCTGTACGTCCTGGCAGAACAGGAACATATTAGGCTCTTGAAAAGCCACCCACAGTGATTTCCTAAAAGGTCGGATAAGTGTAGCAACTTGTCAAATTTATATGCCAAAACACAGCTACACACATCCTTCAGCCAATTCTTGATTGGTCACATAAGCAGCATGCTGCTGTCCTGCCAGGGCACTGCCAGCTGCTGACTGTAATCACACCAGCATTTGCTTCCACCACCCCTGTCCTTTGCAGGGCGCAAGCTCACACACCAGGACAGCAGCAGGACATGCTGCAGATGCTCAAAACAGCACCAGATCAGAACTGTTTAGTATCTCCAAGCAAGTCAACCTTGAAACCAGGACGTTGAGCTCAGCAGAGGATTCAATGGCAGCACTTGCACAAACACAGGCTGAACTGCAGCATGGCCTCTGCCCACAGCAATGCTTCTCAGCACTGTGCAGACATACAAACCAAGAGGTCAAAGCACCAGACACTGCATAACTGCTGCCTCTCTCCCCAAGTTCCCTGCTGCAAATCTCCCGACACCTCCTTAGGTGCACTGCAGATCTAGCCACATTAGAACTTGTTACAGATGTTCACCTGCTCAAACTTTTCAGGACAGGTCTCGGCTACACCTATCCAGTTACGATGCTAGATGGGTGAAGCACTTTTCATGTGAGCATGGTCATCAGCAGCTCTTCTGGGCAGGGAAAAGGGAACCATGGAGCACCCCACAGGTAAGGAGTCTGCCCAGGCACCTCACTGAAGCTATCCTGATACAGGAACATCATCTTAAATTGTTATACCAATTTCTGGGCCAAGTCTTACACCCAACCTGTACAGTTCAACCCAGCAGAGGATGATCAGACTGAATGAAGCAAGAGGAAAAGCCCCTTTATACAAAGAGGGCTACACCACCAAATACAGGATGCTTGTGATGCCACATGTCACTATACCAGGAGCTGAAGCAGCTATTAACCAGGACAAGCCAAAGCTACCCAAAGGGGTAGAAGAGAAAACCTGCCTCCCATAGCCCTCCTCTCCCTACATCACACATCCTCTCAGTTCCTCCAACACTGTGCCCAGCCTCAATGTGCCCCCCCTCCAGCCAGCAGTGAGCCTTGGGGAGATCACACCACGCAGGGCAGAGCTGATAGGACTGACTGCTTTGGCACTTCTGCTGCTGTGTTTACAAGCAGCACAGCTTGGGTTTCCCAGCTGCTGTTTATGCCCACAGGGCTGTACTGTAATTAGGAGAGTAAATCAGCTGCTATCTGATATCAAATACTGCAGCTAGGCAAAACAAGGGGAGGGTAGGACATCAGCAGAGACAGAAAAAGGCAGATTTCTTAGGGAAGACAGGTGATGCTTAGGGTCAGTTATACAAATTCAGCCTTCCACTTACTTATAAGCAATAATACTGTGTGCAGTGCTGTATATACAGAGCAAAGCAGCAACTTTTTCCAGAAGATGCTCAACTAAAGGGCACAGATTTTGCTAAAAGGGAACCCCACTGTGAAGCAACAAAATGCCCCACTGACTAATGTGCAGTCAAAGAGCTGCCTGTGACTTCCTAAGAGTCTGCAGCTCTAAAAGCCCATGCAAGTGGAAGGAATGCATGAAGATCTGGAGCCTTGAAAAACTAAGGGTGCTTTGATGAGTGCAGTTATAAATTAACCCCACTGAAGCCCTCTGCAATCATAAGGCAGGGACTTTTCACTGCAAAGCCAGAAACCACAATGAACCTAAACATAACCTAAAATGGGCTTCAAAAGCCACGCAGGGTAAACCGACCTGTAACAGGCAATGCAAATATCCCTCAATGCAAATTGAAATTTCAGTGTTTCTCGTGTCTGTGAGAAGATTTAAGAAGCCCTGAGGAAACCAAGTGCATTGTGCTACTTCTGTAGGGGAAATGTTATGAACCAGCCAAGCAGGCAGCATGCCTCATGCCACTGGTCAGCCCCAGCAGCGAGCAGCTCCTGATCCAATGCAGGTCACAGCCTACTACATCACAGACTGAAACAAAAATGTAACGTGGAGCTGCAGCCCATGAGGGCAGTGGAGCAGGTACACATTTTACTCTGCTGTTTGTCTGCTGTGCACAGCACCACTCAAATTTGTGAACATCAACCAATGCTGCAAAAAGACACTGAGGAACAGGAGATGGAGAGGGCTTTGCTTAAGCTTCCAACTCTACAGCATCAGAACCTTTCCACCCATAGGATCTCCTACAGCTTATTTAAGCAAGTCATTAGAATTTACAACTGCCATGGATGATTGATGGGCTGGGGAGGGCTGTCTGTTTGTAGCCTTCCTTGCATAATTGTTTTTAGAAAGCAGCAAGTTTCAAAATTAGCATCTTCCATGTGGCATTACCTGCTGCTCACAGGGCCTTGAGCAACACCCACTGACTTCAGGCAAAAGAGCTTCACTTTCAGAGTGTTAACCTGGAGGGCTGCTCTGACCCTCAAAGCAGCTGGGCATACTGTGATCCTCACCCCCTCCTTCTGAACTGGGCTATCTTGCATTTATTTGTCCATTACTAGATACATTAAGTTCTTAAGTATTATGGAAACAAAAGAAATGGACATATCTGCAGAAAAAGGACCTTGAATGCAAGGGAGCAACTTCAAAGTAGTACAGCCACAGTAAGAGCTCCTCCCCACAACGCAAATACAAAACCCAAAGGCTGTCCTTGAGTATTAGCTATGTACCTCTTGACTAAAAGTACAACCTTCTTCCAGAGGCTCAAGCTGCAAAATGGCCTGTGCAACCATTTGTACTCTGCTCATTTGTGATCGAGATGCCCCCAGGGTGAGAAGTGAGTTAGCAGTCAGGGGAGGCTATGCTGCTGGGCCAGGGGTCACATAAATGAGGCATGGGCAGGCAGGAGGGCACAGCACTGCCACTCAGGACTGCAAGGCACTTTAACGGCCACTTCTGATCAGATGTCCAGGCCCCAGTGCTCTGCAGAGGGAGATGGAAAATTCACCCAGGGAAAGAAAGGCTGAGGGTTGTGATCACTTAAGGAGCTTTGGATTTTTCAGTGTATCAGGTTTGAGTATTTTGGAGATGCTCTTACTCAAGCTTTGTAGCAATACTCAGACAGAAGTTACAATAAGCACTTACACACCAAAACCTGCTACAATGGGAGGGCACAGCTTTTTTTCCTCCCCTTTCTTGAAAGGAAGCCTGTCAGAAGGTCAAAGATTTAAGGAGAAGCATGAGGCATCAGATGACACCGCCCAAGAACGCTGGGGTTTAAAAATATAGCATCTCCCACAGTTGGGCTTCTGACCCATCTGGTCATCTTCTCCTTTCAGGGCACAGTTAATGTTACTGTGAGGACAACACATGCTGCAGAGAATGCAAGCCACAGACACTCCCAAACACATCTACAGCAACTGTTACTGGAGCTTCTATTCATATTAGAAGTGACACTGTAACTTCTCCCCACCCTCCTTAAGTAATTTCAGAGCAGGCTTTTTAAAGCAAGAAAGAACAGCTATATGTAACTTCACCCTGCTCCACAGCCCTGCTCCCAGCGAGCTCACCATCTGTATTGCGGACTCAGGCAGCTCTCCAACCCAGCTAGCAGAGAGTAGCAGCGTATAGGAATATTTTATTTTCAAGCTGTTAATTCACTAATAAGCAGCAAAAGTCTTAAAAACTGTCACCAGTGCCCAGATGAACTCCTGGGCAGCAATGTGGGGTGATCAAGTATCCACGCTGCCAGCTTGTTTGATACAGGCTGGGCAGTGGGCACTCCATCTGATGCCTTCTGTTGTTCATTCTGCCCTGCAGGACCCACTGTCACGGCTCCACCTGCACAGCCCTCCCCTACCTGGAGTATTGTGACTAGTTCTGGGCTCCCCAGTACGAAAACGACAGGAATCTGGAAAGAGTTCAGCGAAGGGCCACAAAGATGATGGAGGTCCTGGAGTTCCGTATCTGAAGACCCACCTTCCATCCCTGCTCCTGCTTCTGTTGTGCTTCCTGATCACAGCACCACCATATTGCAGCCAACTCCCTGCCTGTTCAGAAAAAGTCAACAAGCAGCTACAGAAGAGCCAGCATAATTCTAGGCCCATAAAAACAAACAAACAAAAAAACCAGCCATGCTACAAGTGTGTGGAATCCCACAGGGACACAGGCTCAGCACGGCTTTGAAGCCACACTCAGATACACTGCTCTTCCTGTTTGCTTTTGCTCATGGGATGCAGAAGCAGCTGAAGAGCACACTGGCATAGAGACACTTGGAGAAGAGAAAGTAACTGAAGACACCTGAAGCCCTACCTTCCACTAGGAATATCCCTCAGGAACAGTGCTTACTGCAGCCCCATTCCGCCTTTCTTCTACAGGAACACTGCAGAGATCCAGAAACGATGATTCCTTCACCGAGGAGCTAGAAGAACATCAGTGCAGACCTCCCACTACAGCTTTTATCTGGGACAGCTTTGGCTCAGCAGCTCCAAATGCATTAGGGAGGCCATGTGAAGAGTAAGAGCTGTGCAGGAGCATCCAAGGCCACAGACAGGACAGTCAGAGGCACTTCAAGGAGCGCAATTCTGAGCTGAGTGCTGTGACGTTACAGAGCACTGACCATGTTGGAGCCTCTCTGTGTCCAGCATCACTCCTGTAACTTTTGTACAGAGAGACTAAGGCAGCACACATTAATTAGGGGCACATATGTGGAACCGGACCAGTTCCACAATGCTGCAGGCTTCCCTTCTCCACTGGGGATGTTAACCCAGCACTGTCAACTTACCTACTGCTAAGGAGCAACTGATGCTCCATGAAGTGTCAAGCTGCACTAGTCCGGGCCAGGCTATTCTAAGAAGAAATCAGTGAGCATCCTCTGTTCATTCACTGCTATAGCCACTTCTAAGTGAAACGAGAGTATTAGCATTAATCTTCAGTGTTTAAGAAAGCAGATTTTAATAATTTTTCCTCCAAGCTAGCAGTTTCTAGAATATCCTGCAGAAGTAGGTCCCATGAGCTAATTATGCATCATATGAAATATTCCTTTCCATTTGCCATCACTTTGCTTTAAGTGATAACACACCACCCTCAGTCTGAGGATTTCATTGCAGATGCTTTCAACTATGCCACTGTAGGAATCCAGGGAATCTTAACACCTCCTCAAAGTCACACTCAGTCAAAAAACACATGGCTAAAAACCCAATGCAGGATTCTTGGTAATTCAAGTTTGTTCCTGCCCATGTCAAAGCTCAACAGTTTAGACTTATTTTAGTATCTACTGACCTCTCAAGTACAAAATAAAAAGTCATTCTGAAGCATTTATTCCCATATCAAACGAGAAGCACTGCAAGCTAAGCTTTCAAAGTACAGGCAGTGAGTTGCATGTTGAGCACCAAGTGCAACAACCCAACTGCTTCTCTGCTAAGAAAGACGGATTTATCCATCTGGCACATTACCAGTAGCACAGCTACTCTGCAGTACTTCACGTGTATCTCCTGTTTGGCTGAGTGAACATGTTCCAGTCCCATCATAAATCATAGAATCTTTAGAGCTGGAAGGGACCTTTAGAAGTCATCTAGCCCAACTCCCCCGCAATGCACAAGGACACCACAGCTCCATCAAGTTTCCAAGGGTCTGATCCAGGCTCACCTTAAAGTCTCCAGGGATGGGGCATCCACACTTCTGCACAACCTGGTCCAGTGCCTCACCACCCTCACTGTAGAAGACTCTTTCCTTATATCTAATCTAAATCCATCCTCTTTGATCCTGAAACCTTTTCACCTTGTTCTGTCACCACAGATCCTGATGAAGAGTCTGTTATCTTCTTTCTGTTCTCCCCTTTAGATACTGACAGGCTGCTCTCAGGTCACCTCACAGCCTTCTCTCCATGATGCACAGCCCCAGCTCTCTATCTGTACTTACAGGTGTTCCATCCCTGGGATCATTTTTGTGGTTCTTCTCTGGATGCTCTCCAACAGCTCCATGTCACTGCTGTGCTGAGGACTCCACATCTGGACACAGTACTCCAGGTGGGGTCTCACAGCACAGAGCAGAGGAGCAGGATTCCCCCCCCTTGCCCTACTGACCATGCTTCATCCACCCCACTTGTTATCCAGGACTTTTTGCAGCTGTAGGACCCTGGCAGAGCTACCCCTAGAGCTTCTGGGCACCCAAGCACATTACCACTAGTTGGTGCAGGAAGTTGGGGGGAATTGCAGCCAAGTGTTGCCCCTAGCGTAGCACAGTTTTTGCCATGCTGCCTTTGTCCCACCAGCAGACAGCTTTAGAATCAGTGGGGATGGGTTGCCATTACTTTAAGTGTGCCATTTAAATGCTGTTCACAGAAGAACCAGCCAAGAGGGTGCTTAGAGTGCTGATGGCAGCCAGCAGCTTGTCAGCAGACTGTGATAACAGGAACAGGGCTGCACTGATGACAGCAACATCTAGGCCCTTGTTTGCTCCCCTGGTATAAGTGGGACTCCTCAGGGATGGCTTCATTACCAGGAGCAGCAGTCCTCCAGCCTATCCCAGACAGCAGACAGAACAGGTAGAAGTGGTCACCGTTGCTGGAGAGAAACCTTGAGGCAAGAGGAGAATCAAATCCCCGGTCACTTTATTCAGCTGCAAGGTTTTCTCCACAGCATTCAGTTTGCTGTTACCCAGCCCCAGAAGGGGACTTGGTGCCATCTGCTCACACAAGATGAAATTTCAGCTGTTTTGGGCTATGGCAACTATTCCAGGGTGTCACCAGAAAACTAGCAGAGATGGTTTTGCCAGAACATTATGGAAAAAACCCCCACACCCAGAGACCAGGAATTCTTTGTGAGCTCCAAACAAACCACGCCCTGTACCCACAGGGGCAAGGAAAGTCATGTGTCAGCAGACAGACAGACAACAGCACAACAGTCTGCGCAAGGGAGATGGGGAAAGGCATCAGGCCTGGATATGCTTCTCCCCATGTTTACCTACCCTGAGAAAAGGCTAAACATTAGCCAGGAGGGTCTTCTTGCTCAGAAATTTTCTTCCAGGCAGCCAGCACTCAAGATTTACATTGTCAAAGCTACAATCATCTCAACAGGTTTTAATATTAGGTTCAATTGAAGTCACTTCCTGCCTTAAGAATGTACAAACCAAGATGTGGCAACATTATGCTAATACTGAAGAATCAAAGTCAAAGTTGCTGGGAAACTTCTGTTAGGTGAAGCACAGGACAAGCTTTCCAGGTTGAGAAAACTATTCCATATTCTAATTCAGTCTAATACAGCATTAGTTAAAAGATAAATAACATGAACATGCAGAAAAGGCTTCCTATAATCAGTCGCTCCTTCACCATTAGCATTAAATCTGACAGCATTTAGCTGCTGGGCCAACCAGAACTGGCAATGCTGCACACCCCTCATCTGATCTGAGGAGAGGAAGTCAGGCTCAGAGTCGCAGCAGGCAATTAAGCAAATATTTCAACCTTCTAATCCTTTTGGATAAGGTATTAGGAAAGCTTCTGAAAGCACAGCTGTTATCATTGCTTGGTTTTCGGCATGCTCCTTTATGAACTAACCCGTGTTGCAACAAAGCTGAGCTGACTTGAGTTCTAACATCCCTTCTCTCACTGTCTAGACAGTACAGACTGTCCCCAGTGACTTCACTTACACCGCTCTCCTACAGGCCTAGAGCCCTCAACTGTGATTTCCCAGGAATTTCAAGTATCACAAACACTCCCAGGACAATGCTCCGTTCTCCCACCCTTCCAAAGAGAGGAGGTATCAGGACTAACTTTCTGGAATGCTTTGTTTGGGAATCAGAGAGACAAAGAAACCACTGTTCCAGGCTCCAAGTTCCAAAATGAAAGAGCACAACAAACCTCAGCCACCAACTGAGTCTTCTCCAAGCACATCCGAGCTAATGCTGACCTAAACAGCTTCAAGCCACTAACAAGCCTTGCTTTTTACCAGAGGCTCCAAAGCCCCAGGTTCCTATTTCACCACCTTGAAGAGTCCTTGCAATCTTCCAAGCTGAGCCCAAACCACTGCATTTCAGCCACAAGTACGGGTAGCAGGAGAAAGGCCTGGAGTCAAGCATGCAGTGCCTGCCCACCCACACCTATATCAGCCTGGTCCTCCAGCTTGCAGAACTGGCCAGAAAGCACTTTGAAGGCTTTTAACTAGAAAAAGGATGCAAAGGAGAGGCTAACAGTCCTACCACATCAATTTAACAGACTCAGTTACTAGGCAACAAATCTGAACAACACTTAGTTATGCTGCTTCTCACGCCATCTTGTCTGCCAGGGTGTATTCAGGAGTTTGGTATTAGACATGATGACTCCCTGACCTCCAAGGGAGGACTCCTAATAGAACCCAGTCTCAAGCAGAAGTGTTACATGTCAGTGCAGCATAGCCAGCTGCTTTCAGGAACCTGCTCAGCTGCCCCACACTGTTTTTCTGTCTTGAAAGCTATATGCTGCAAGACTTAAGGGCTTCATTTCCCTACATTGCTTTTCCCTATTTTCTACTCAGGACTTTCTTCCAGTTGACAAACCACCAATTTCTCTCCACACCTTTCAACCCACTTACACAGCTCCAACTACAAAGCAAATGCTGTCCAGATCACATACACACTCCGGAATCTTAGCGCTGTTCCGTAGATTATTCAACATATTTGCTGTAGGGATTCTACCTGTAAGGCTGAAACACAGTAGATCAAGCAAAGCTTCCAGCACTGGTACTTTGTTTTTCCTCATCTGTCCCACAGCACCAATGGAAGCTGTTTGGCTGGGTGGGTTGGAAGGAGGCAGCAAGCATTGGTTTAGAGGGGCTTAAGGAAGGTGATGTGAATGAACTCTAGTCTGACAGTTGTGAAGTTGGTCCAGTGGAAGGCAGTTTACCAGAAATGTTTTTGGAAGAAGTCTCTCCTTACTCAGCCACAGCTATGTGACCTCGTTGGCTTTCCCTGACTACCCAGAGCTGCACGAGCCTTCAGGAAGGGCACTGAAAAACCTCCTCCAGCTGTTCTGGAGCTGGAGAAGAGCTGTAAACAGATGTCAGGAGCTTTCCAGGGAGACTCATTTAGAAGCATGGAACCGCCTTAAAAATCTATCCAAAATGTTCCCCTTTCCTACTCGGTTTTAGCTTCTGCTTCTAGCATCAGTTTCATCAGGGCTGTCTCAGCCATCTGCACTCGTCCCAGGCAGCACAAACATCAGTTTTTTTTTTCTTTGGTTGTGAAGCCCTGCTCTAAACACATGCAGAAGTCCTTCTGTTAATTACAAAACAACCTAAGCAATAACAGGAGTGGTACAAGGCCAAAAACAGGACCTGTGGTATTCAGGTTTGACAAAAGGTACAAGTCACACACCGAAACTAACATAAGCAGCTACAGCCCTGCTTCTCCTATCAGGGATTTACCAAGTTTGAAGTTCTAGACAGTAGATGTGGGTCTTTTTGCAGGGGTCTTCAGGGTCCCAATATGCCAAACAGCTGTGCTACCAACCCCTTGGAGAACACCACAGATACTGACAGACAGGTCTTGGGACTTGTTCACAACAACCCTGTGGTTCCAACTGGCAAAGCTGGAGCATTCAGACAGCTGCTGTAATACGAAGATAGAGACAACTGAAAAGCGTACAGGCCAAGGAGCACAAACCGCTCCTTGTGGAGACTTCCTCACCAATCAAGGATGAAGACGCAAGAAAACCACCGTGGATTTTCCTGGCTAAGGAGCTGGCCTTGCAGAAGCACTGGGTGTTGGCCTGACCCTGCTCTCACACAGACACCAAAGGGAACGCTGACCAGCTCAGAGAACAATTCCACCTCTCCAGCTCCCTGAAAAGCAGAGACAGAGCAGACACTCTGAGGACTGCCCAAGGTTGGAATTATTTCTCAGCTTGGCCATTTTCCCCACACTTGGCCAGGGAATAATTACAGGACTAGAGCAAATCACTGTATTTGATCAGCCACTTCATGCCACTTATCAAACACCAACACTGACCATAGGATGAAATTCACAGTAGCAGCTGCTTACTCTTCCAAGTGAAATGCCAGTATTCTGATGTGTGCTTTCCCCTCAGCTCAGCCTTTGCCCTCTCTAGCTCAAAAGGGATCTCTGAGCACAGAGCTATAATGTAGCTATTACAAGAAAAGCCCCAGTATAGACTGGTACCAGTTCAGGTTCTCTGAGGTTAGTCCAGCAAATGCTTTCATCTCGTGTCCTTTGAAAACAAGAATTGCTACACAAAAATAATCAAGCTGTCATCGTGTAGCCACAGGCCTAGAACATCAGTTTTTAACTTGTGGGCACAGTAAGTTTGGGTCAAGGTGAGACACAAGAAGCACCTCCGTGAGAGATGGGCACAGCACAAGGGCAGAGGGAGGCTGCCATCATCTCAGGCTAAACCAGGACCAAACCCCAGCCCAGGCCTTCAGCACACTCTGCAGTGCTCTGTGTCCCCAGCACTCTGACACCACCTGCCAGGGGATGGCACACTTGAGCGGCTCAGGGTCACTCCTGAGGCCAGTGACATTGGACAGGGAAACACAAGAATCAGTTCTTGTACATTTTCCTATAAAGAACCTTCAGGAAAACATTCAGGTTGTTTAGAAGACAAAGCCACACTTCCAGAGGAAGAGATACCAGACATGTTCCTTGCATCAAGGCTGCCAGAGGACCTGGGAGATCTGCTAGATTATGACTCGTGATACCAATTGTAAGCAACTAAAGACCATGGAGCTCCATCCCTTATGAGAAGGCTGCTCTGAAGTCTCAGTCAGGGTTTAGATAAAGGTTGGTAAGAAAAGTGTAACTCCACCAGAAGCCCCTCCTCTGCATGGCTTTACTGCAGCAGAAACACTGAACAGGTATCAGCAAGAGAAGTGCTGTTAAGAAGCTGAGGAACTGGAATGCTGGAACTGTTCCTAAAACAACAAGTTACAGACCTGGAGTGTATGCTGCAGAAGTTAATTTTCATCCTCATACATACGTATAATAAAGAATTCACGTTGTCAACTCTGTCACCATACTCTAGTGAGAAGAACATCCTTTAGTCCCTGTCAGTCTTTCAAAGGCCAAAACTAATACAGCAGTTCTGAAATTAATAGTCCTGTGGTAAGTAAAGAGATAGGAAGGCACCAAATATGTGCCCTTAGTTTTTAGGTGTCCTGTGTGAGCAGAAGATGGAAACCAACCTGGTGACATGCTGGACACCTTCCCACTTTCTCAAGCTGTGTCTGTGATGTTTAAAACCCCAGCACGTGGGATTGAGGTGTCTGCCAGATCAACAAGGGTCCAAAAAGCTGCTCCTCTTCAGCAACCAACACATGGGGCTGCCTTGGGACCCACTTTCTCCCACTCCCACCACACACAGGACTGCTTCTCTCTGCCTGGTTCATGGGGATCCCACCACCTAGCTGCAGAAGAATCATCCTCCTGTTGAATGCCAGGGATGTGCCAAAACACAGCCAGGAAAGCCCTCCCTGAACAACTGGCTACTCCCTGCTCATTAGCGCTGGTGACTTCAACAATCAGGCCAAGAATGAATCCCAGCTTCAGGCAGTGCTGTAAAATTGTTCAGTTTCTGACGCAAACTTCCAGAAGATGTAAGATGCCTATGAGATGACAGCAGACAAGCTTCACCCCAACAAGCCCAAATTCCAAGAGGCTGAAAACAACGCTGCATTGAAACACTGATGGGTGAAAGTCCAACCCACCCCTTACTACAACAGAGATTCAGTTCTTCTATTTTTTCATCTGTAACCAAGACGCACAGCACAGCTGTGGGAACAAAACAGTAACAAGTTATTTGGGATACCGCTTTGTAAACAGATGTATGGCCAGTTATCTAATTGTGGGAACATTAGAACGAGGTGGCTGCAACAGTGAGCAGCAGAATATTTGTAGGGTTATTTAACTGCAAGCTTCCAGCAGATTGCATCATCTTCATCAGTAGATTTCCACCACTGCAACATCAGCAACTTATGCTGCAAGACACCTGGAAGAGTTTGTGAAGTAACTCTGGGTACCATAGGATTGTCCCCTCTAACTGCAGACACAACCAGGAGGGCAGCTAGAGGAGATAATTCTACAGCAAACTGTTAATTACATTAATTGGTAAGATATCTGATTCAACTTCTATCAAGTCCAGTGCAACCCGGGCCAGCTCCCTCATCTGCTTCCCATCACAGGGATGCCTTATCCCTGGGGAAAGGGTGTAACAACAGAAGTGAGTCACCTTACACAACAGGTCTTCATACTGGGAGAATTTATGCCAGGACAGTCTGATTTCAACGTGATTTGCCTACCTTAGCAGACTTCTTACTGGGAAGCCATTATCTGAACACTTGAAAGAGCTGTGAACTGCTCATATGGGCACCAAGAAAGCAAGGCACCTGAGCAACATTAAGGAGAGTATCTGCCATGTAAGTTCCCATAGCAAGCATCAGTGCATGTGAGATCCGCAAAAAGGCTAGAAACTGCACTTGTAAGATCTACAGAAGCACTGCATTAGATGGGCAGCACAATAGAGAACATGAGCTCAGTCAAGCCACTCTGTCCGCTGCAACAAGAACAGCATGGCTGCAGACCTAAGGGACAGCAGCCAGAGCTCCAGGCTGGAAGACAAGCAGGGCTATAAAAGCAGTCCAGAGGGTCAAAGCCCTTTTCTACCTACTACCTCTTTCTGGTTGCTACCTATTCCCCATCATGCTCTGTGCGACTCCAGTTACCTCTTAAAACATCTGGACATCACATGGTCACAGACAGCCATGTCACACTGGTCTACAGGGATTAACAGTCAGTTCATCAGGTAGAAAAAAGGTAAATATCCACCCAATATATGGCTTCTCTAGGCCAGGAAAGAAAGTAGACAGTAATTTGCAATACAATTATTAGCATTCTGTTAATTTAAGTACCACTTTTGCTGACAAGATCAAACAATTGAAAAATAGTACAGCCTCCAAAACCACAGCCCTACAGGACACATCTCTGGTATGCTCAGTCTCTTCCCCAGGACTTCTCTGTGTAAATGACAGCTTTAGAAATGCTCCCTGTTTAAAGGGGAGAGTTCACATGCTGTGGCAGCACAGAAGGAAATAACTAGATCCAGCCCTTCCAGACATTTTGAATGAGCAGGAAGGTTTTGCACAAAAATATCATGCACTCAAGTTCTGGGAACGCTGAGCTGCCTAGGCATATAGCACTACTTCTGGGAGACACAGTAAAAAAACAACAAACTTACTGGAAGGTCCAGTAGCACCATCCACCAAGCTAACAACTCCCAAATTGATAAACTGAAGTCTGAGGACCCTGACCCGTTGTTTCTCTTGGCTTCCTTCTGCAGTGATGTTCAAGCCAGAGCATGAGATTTAAGGGAAGTGTTTTGTTTTACACAGATTGTTAACAACCTGCACAGTCACTGGATTTCTCACTTGATTTGAGTGCTACTTTTTTTCCTCAGGAAGCCACATTCCAGGACATTCCACCCTCTCCTTGTCCAGCCAGGTACCGGGAGCAGCCGCCTCCCTGCATACACAGCACTCAATACTGAGTAAGAGCACAGGAAGATGACAGCATTTAAAGCTAGAGATGGGCTTGGTTAGGCAAGTCGTGCTATTCTCAAACCCAGAATGTTATTAGTGCAAACTCTCAGGAGCCTGACTAACTAGAGAATTTTTTATTTATTTATTTTTTTAAAATCAGCTGCCCCCACCACAATGAGCAAATTTGCCTCAGGCTTCAGTTCTTGCGCATTAGAGGCAAAAAGCTTTGGGATATCGACGTTTAAGTTCTGACACATCCTTTGATCTCACATGTAGAATATGTACGCTCTGTGCATTACTACTCACTTCTATTAGGTACACATGTGAGAGCAATGACATGGAACAATTACTTCTGAACTTTCAAAGCAAATGTGCAGTCTGACCACCTAGGACAACCAACCCCCAGCTTATAAGGTCCCCCTGCCATCCTGAATACTCAGACCCTTCACACAAAGGGAAGCTGACCTGTTGGCTCTCTGAAGGTGCCGGAGAAGAGAAAGGTGGCAAACTGAACTCAGGAGTGAAACAGAAAGCAAAAATGTGAAACTCTGGAGGGCAAGGGCACTTCAAAGAGCCCACAAACACAGCTAAGTAAGAGCTCCCCTATGAGATTATGGCCTCCCACTGACCCCTTTTCCAACCCAGTTCCACTTACAGCCGTTGGGTTCCACAGACAAGTCCACAAAGTGTAATAATATGTGAGCAGTGGGTGCAAGGTAAGAAATACGTACATGGTAGGGAAACATGGAGAATTCAGCTACCACAGCACAGAGCATGACACAGCTGGGATTGCAGCACTCAGTGCAGCCTGCACCAGGGACCTGGAGAAAAGCAGCCCTGCTTTCCATGCCTTGGTGCCTGCTGGATTAAGTAGCCCCAGTGTATCAACAAGTATCCCACTTTCCTGAGTATTCAACAAGGCCAGAGAAATCAGATCCTCCTAATCAGAGACTCCTTACCATGGAAAAATCATTCCTTTGTTCTGTCAGAGGGATTTTACCATAAAGCCAGCAATGAAAACTACTTATACATCTTATGCAGAAGAGGAAAAAAGGTACTCTACCTTTAGTCTTTAATTAAAAACAGAACCAAGTACAAACTGTGCAGAGACACAGCTCACATGCATACAAGCTCCACTGCTGAACACGCAAAGTTTCGTAGATCCTGCTGGACTATTTCTTTCCTACATTCTTTATATATATATATATATCAGAAACTGATTCTCAGCCTGGTGAACTTGTCCCATATATATATATGTATATATAAAAGGTGTGTGTGTATGTGTATATATATGTGTGTATGTATATATATACACACACACACTATATATATGGGACAAGCTCACCAGGCTGAGAATGGCCATCAGCACCCCTCAGCCAGACTGCCCAGCCCTGCATGACACCAGATGCACTCCGTCACCATGGCCAGAAGCTGTCACAGTCAATCAGAGCAGAGCTGAGCCCAGCATGAATCAGCTGCTGTATGGACGAACAGGCTCAGCGAGCCTCAGTACTGGAGACCAAACAGCAGCCACCATCCCTTAAAATTAAAGCTACCAATAGCTCAAAGCAACTCTATGCAGTAAATACACTAAGTATATTATTTAGTTTTAGTATTATTCTGTATCCACCCCATCCTATCCTTACTCACCATTGCACAGTGGTTTGGGCAGCAAGTCTTAAAAAAAAAAAGCAAATGCCACTAACACAACTGATTCACATCCTTGAAGTGTGTCATTACTGGCTAGACCAGGAGAACTTCAAGATTGAAACAGCACAATACTAACTACCCCTGTCTCCCTTATGCCTGCCCTGCACATGACACCTTACTGTAAGCAGTGCTCAATGCAGGTGGAAAGAGCCCAGGTAAGAACAGACCTGGGCTCCATAGTTATTTTCATTCTGGTGGGGGACTAGAAAAGAGCAGATAAGGCTTTTAAGCAGAGGGAAGAACTTCATTATCTCATGTCACTCACTGGCCAGCTGTTACCAAGCAGTGAAGAGACAACACAAAACCTAAGTCCTACCCCACCACTCTGAAGCATGGCAGCTTAGCCTGGGGCTTCCAGATGTGCTTAAATGACTCCACTTTTAGCTATCTTCTGAACAGCATCTGACAGCTCTGCATTATCTGCTTCTCTCTACAAGTTTGCTTTGAGCACAAACACATACCTTGTCAACCTCCATCTCCATGGGATGTCTGCAGGCACTCTGTTTAGCTTTGACCACTGCTGCTACAGATCAAGCAGTTCTAGTTTAGAAGACTTTATCAGAGATCACGCAAGAGGACTTGATTCTCATCTCCAGGCCCTGGCTTGCAGCATGATCTGCTGACTTGCAATCTGAACAAGCACTTGGTGTCACAACCCTTAACCAATTGCTGCTGAAAGAATGCCTGAAACTTAAGTGCTGGAAAGATGCCCAAACTTGTTACAATTTTCACTATGTTGTCTTTCTGACAGGAGCACTGTTTTCCTTAATACATGAGATACATTTTGCAGGGTTATTCTGCAAAAGATGCCAGTAGCCCACTGTTCCCTCTTAAGCCTGGAAACTGCTTACATCCCATGGGTAATCATCTTGTCAAAAGTCTTTTTAAACTTATCTGAGTGGCAGATACGTGCCCTTATGCCTACATTTCAGGGAACACAGCAGAACACCACATTAACTTGCAGATATTAACTTGTTTCTGGTCCTATCCTGAAGTGCTCAGCCTACCATGGCTGGAATCTTAGTTTTCCCTCCTGCAGTACATCAGTTGGTTTACATGCCAGCCAGTCCAGCCTGGGGTGTTACATTTGAGAATACTGCAAGTATACTGAGCAAAAAGAAGTTTGGCATGGGGGAGGAGGAAATCACAGAAACGCAAACAAGTTAAAGTACCTGAAGTCCAAGGTGGTCAGCACAGACCTGCCACCAGGAACGGGGGAGAGGCCGGAGCACTGGCGTCTCTGCCTTTCCTGCCAGCCGCTTGCTCTCCAAAGCAGCACAACACTGACCTAGTTTTCCTTTGGCTGTGTGACAGTAGCCATAGAGGAACCTATCAGAAAGTATGCAACATAGATTTGTCACTCGTGAGAGCTGCTCCTCTTCTGTTCCAGAGCTGGATAAAGCCCTTTCCCGCTGGCAGAAGTTATCTGTTGCACAGACAGGGAAAGAAGAGCTTCCAAGCTGCCTCTTCAAGGATCACAACATCAGTTAGACACTTCTTATTTTTGAAAGATAGGAATACAAAAGCAGCCTATATCACATACTCCAAGCTGACTACATATAATGGATTATTGAGAACTCAGCGGTGGAAGTTACCTAGTGGTCAGATTATCTGATGTGTATTCGGTATTCAAGTGTGCCAGAAGTCATCACTGGCATAAGAACAAAGCAACTGAGAATATTAGATCATGGACTCATCCACAGGTAACTCCCTAGGGCAAAAACAAGTTGGGAGGATAAGGTACACCATGCATAGCCTTATTCTGAAGGAACAACTCATTTCTTCACCACTCAATCACATAATAGAGGAATTTCTTGGGATAACTGCTTCGACAAGACCACATGTAATGAAAAAAAGTTTCCTGCTAGTAAGTATCTACTCACAGCCTTTAATGGAAATCTCCAAATACTTTGGTATTTGCTGTTTTGCTGTATATAAGGGAAATTGTCTTATCCTTCCCAAAGATGAGGTAGCTTTCCACACACAGAACTGGAAGCATGCTAAAAATACAGACTTACAGACTAGGCATAATTACAGATGAGCTATTAACATTTTTTCCTGAATGAAATCTGCCTGCAAACTTTGGTCTTGAACAATTTTCATCTTAGGTTTTTTAGCATCCATTCCCTCCTAGTGTGACAGTGACAGTTCCTCCAGAGCTGCTCACAGCCAGCAGGCCAGACCCAACCTATGCCAGGTGAGAACACCTCCTACCCTTTTCAGCTTGTAGCTAGCCAGACAGCTACCTGCAGTAAGATCAACCACTACAAATTAACATGAAATCAAATGCATTTGGCCCATTGGCCACATCCCCAAACCCCCTCCAGACAGGGTTCTTACAAGGTTCCAGACAGACCTTGTGAAGGACATTGCCTTTGTGCTCTAGCCTTTCATCTTAAAGGCCAGCAATTCAGAAAGTAAATGAGAAAAAGGCATCTGTCAGCAAAATGGTTGAAAAACAGTTTCAATCTCTTCAGGAAAACAGCCAGAAATTTCTAACACTGGAAAAGTCAGCTTGTTTTAGCTTCCATCTTACATGAAATTGTATCCCTTTGGTCTAAACACAAGGCTGATTAAAACAAGCAAAGCACAAGGGAGAAGATGTACTACTGTGCCTGCCAAGCAAGTACCAGCCCTGAGAGCTTACAGCCCAGAACAGCCCAAGGAACTGCTGCAAGTGCAGTGCTCCAGGTCTCTGTGCACAGCAGCATGAGCACCCTGGTCTCATCCCAGAGCTCCAGGCACAGCCCACAGACAGGGAAATCCACAACACAACGAGAAAAGTTACTGGCAATGTGCATCTGTGGCAGCAGGGACAAGGCCCCTTTTTAAAGATGAAAAATAACTGAAAGCCATTAGCTATCCGCTTACCAGGTCAAGCACCAAAGAACAGAGTCCTGCTTTCGTTAACCAAGAAGAGACTTTAATATTTGAGGAGGCTCAAGACAGTATATTGTGCCACGTGCTCAGACGGCCTGACAGCTTACAGCATATGAATAAAGCTAGGGACCAACGCGTGGAGGACACTGTAGAAATCAGAACACATCCTCAAACATTGTCTTAGCAATGATGAGTCACGGCATTCCAGGAAATGAGATGCAAGTTCCCAGCATTTTGGCAAAAGACAGAATTAAGCTATGAAAGAAGCCCAATTCTCTGCTACATTGCTGTCTCTACTGAGCTCACACGAGAACATACAAGTCAAATCCTGTCGGCCTTCATGATCTCACTGCATAGCTCTCTGTGCCCTGCTACCCCTGATGCAGTGAAGTAATGCCACAGTGGAAAGAAACTGCTGTCTCAGAAGTGATGGAAAGCTACAGAAACCCCTAAAGAAGTCACTCTGACTGCCACATCAGCATTTTGGACTGACATCAGAGCTACAGGGACAAGGTCAGTATACCTGTTACCCAGCCCAGGCCCACCGCAGCACCGCTGGAATGCAGCCAAGTGGGTACTTGAGTTTTGGCATCACAAGCATTTGTTAACAGAGCTCAAGTGAAGTAGCGCTGTGATAGCTGGAGATTTCGGGCTCCCTGCCATATTATTATTCCTAAAGTACACTCAGCACAACAGACATACCGATGAACAACTTAGAGAAAGCAGTTATATTACCTCTTCCATCGTGTCTCTCCCAAAGCAACAGCAGCCCGGCCTTGTTTAAAAGCTGTGTATCATCCCTGAGTTCTTTCGAGCCCTCCCGCGCTCTCCTCTCACCTATTGACTACTGGGGCGAGGGTGAACATTAACAACTGCCTTCCAGCCACTTGTCAGTGATGCCATAGCATGTGACATCACGATCGCCTCCATGGCAACAGAGCAACACAACGGAATCAGAACAGGTGGAGGCCAATTAGAACAAGAAAGCTCTTTCGTGGTTGGATCCACAGTAATTGACAGAAATAAGAGAAGCTGTTAGAGAAAGCATGTCTTTCCAACAAAAAAGTCTTTCTTCTAGTTTGCCAAGTGGATCTAAAACCCCCAAACCATGGCTATAAAGAAGAAGTTCTTGTAGACTGAAAGATCCATCATTAGCACCTTTCCTAGTTTCAAGAACACTGAGCACAGCCTGGCTCAGAGACACCATTTTTCCCCTCTTCCCTCACACTGAGTTCTCCTTTCCATTGTAGCCTGCCCACATGCTTCAGAGGCTTCTCAGTCCATTATTTCTCAGCAAATCTTCTCAAGCGCCTTTCAGCTAGTTATAATTAGCGCACACACGTGGGGGCAACACACAAAAGAAACCAACCCAAGGCTGCCAACCCATGCAGTGAATCATGACAGCTAAGACTACCTTCAAGGATGGCACAGATCTGGGATTTGAAATGGCTGTGAAAGAGATCTGCACCTTCTAGGCATCTACATTACATTGCTTTCAACTTCCAAAGCAGTGAGAGAGACACAGAACGTCTCCACTACTGTCAGTGAACGTGCTCCCAGCAAAGCCAAAACAATTTAAGTCAGGGAGGATTCCCTAACTGATCCCCACTTCCTCTTACGGCATATGCTAACCAGGAAAAACTTGCTCCAGTCCCAGAGACTGGAGCAGCACGAAGCTACCGGGGAGCCCTTAGGGCAGAATGTCAGTTTGCAGTGTGCCACAGTAGGGCTTTAAGCCACAGGCACCTCTACTCGTCTATACTTCAGCCAACCACATTTCTCAGGTAACCTAAACACTGCAGCAAGTTATATGCTTGGTTTACTTTCAGAGACACAAGCTTGAAGGTGTAAGCTACAGGACAAACTCAGGCTAGCTGAAGTGGGAACATCTGCACCCAACACAGCAGCTGAAGCACAGCAATACTGACCGTGCTCACCACCAGCAGTGGCTAAGCCTCCAAGGGTAACACTGCACTGAGCAGACTTGGTTTGTTCCTGTGTGATTCAGTGGGAAGGAGAGGCCTGTCACCGTCGGCAGGAAAAGCAGAGTGCACAGTCCTAGCACTGGCTGACTTGTGGCACATGGAGGCTGGGCAGTCATCAGGATGGCAGCTGTTTTGTGATAAGAGGCACAGCTAGCAAAAACTCCGAGTCAGCTTAAAGTGATGCTGAAAAATCATCACACCATAAGAATTATCATAAAACACATTTAACAGGTACTCTTAACAACTACAGCTGAAGCAGTTCTGAGCTATAAATCCACCCAAGTGAGCTGCTGTACAGCTCACTTATCAGCTCCTATCAACTCTTCTCAGCTCCTACCTCAGCTTGGTGATGTTACTTCACATGCAGAAGCAGGACCTGCAGGACCCTCAAGGCCTTAGCAGCAACCCATGTCACTGACATTAAAACAAGCTGCTCTGTGATGCTTCCAGGCCTTAGTCACTGCCACCTGCAGACACCACTGGCTCAAGCTGCAGAGGAACACAAACCTGCATGCTTCCACCTGCAGGACAGCTTCCGAGGGGCACCACATTTCACAAACTACTGCTTTACCCCTCCAGAACAGTTACTTCATTCTTCAGTATGGCTTCAGTGTTGCTGGCACACAATCTCACTCCGCAGAGCTGCAATCACATCTGCTGGCTGTGAGAATGCCTGCCATCCCCCATACCCAATCATGTCTGCTAGGAGATCAAGAGCTATGAGCAGAATGTGTGATTTAGTGTGAGCCAGACCTTGCTCCAGTGGAAAGACATTACCAACAAAAGCAAAGAATCTGAGAGAAACAGAAACAATAACTTTGGAGACAACCAGCCTCTGAAGTTATTTTGAGAGCTGCCTCTCCCAGCAGCCTGAATATTCAAAGACCTTAAAAAACAAGGGAAAAAAAAATAAATCAAAGGTAAGCACACAAATAGCAATGCAAGAAGGAAGCAGACAGCACTTCAAAGTTTGTTGCTGTCACAACACCAGCAGCCTAAATGTCTGTCCCCATTCTGTCCTGATGGAAGGAGAGCACCTCAGCAGCCCCAGCCCTACAGCACAAAGTACAGCACCCTGAAGAGGCAAGGCGACAGCCACACACTTATCTATGTCACCCAGGACAGGTTAGGAAGGGGTTCCTCTGCACAGACAGCAGCCTTCTCTCCGGGTGAGTCAACTGACCAAGCAGAACAGCACCAGGGTGGGGGCCGGTGTTGTGGCACTGGTCAGGGGAAGCTGTCCCAGCTCCTCACCTTGCCCTGGGCCTGCTGCAAATGGGCTGCAGTCAGAAAGCCACATCCTGCTGTGGCCCCAGCCCTGCTGACATGGCCACCCGGCCAGGGTGGCAGGGAGGTGGGCAGGGAGCTGGTAGGGCAGCACTGTGCATCCCCATATCTCCAGGGACAGCCAACGTAGCAACCACTCATGCCCTCACACTGGTGCACCTGCCGGCAGCCACGAGCTGCTCCAAGGCACAAGGTCCCCAGCCCTCACACTGCTACTGCTCAGCAGGTTAGATGCTTGCGCTTAAAAATGACCTGGCTCCCTTTTATTTCCTAAGCTGATGCCTTGCTTTGATTCAAGGAACAACTTCTGCAAGAGCAGAACTGCACCAGCCTGTGTCAGCAGCCTCCCCTCAGCAATATAGAGCTTTTTAGAGCACTTGTCTCTAGTAAGCAAGTTCACAGAGCAGTGATAAAGGCTGAAGTATGGCAAAACATCACTATTAGCAGCCTCCAGAATGCCCTAAAAGATTTCAGTGCAGTGAGATGCAAACATTGGAGCCTCGTGCCAACTGCAAATCCAAGGCCAACAGCAGCAGCACCGTGGCTGAGGCAATAGGCTGCAGGTTACACCTCTGCACTGCCTGCTATCTGGGATTTTCCTGCACAAGGCCTTGCTCTTGGCACATTGCAAACCAAAAGGTCACTAAAATTCAACACTTTCAGATCCCAACAGCTACTTTGCCCAGCACCAGAGCTCTGGATGTACAAGCACTGCCTATTACTCTTCTCCCAAGTGACCAGGACAATGAGCTGCTCAGGTACTCAGGGAAGAAGTTCCCTGCTCTGCATCACCAGCACCCTCTTCCCAAAGCCACCTGCTCCCAGGACAGTCACCCCACACACTGTGTGGGGCTGGGGCATTACAGCAGCTGCCAGGGAGCTTGCTTTGCTCTGACCAGCAATGTTAAGAGGCCAAAAGCCTGAGCCCAGAACTGTTACTAGAGTGGCAGGTCAGGCAAGAAAGTGGTGGTAGTCTTTCAATAGAGAGCACAAAAACCTGGAAAAGTTCCTGGACAAAACCATTGTGACTCAAGACCCTATGTTTAGGCCAAGCTGAGGGACTGAGAAAAGCCTCAGGGTTCAAACAAGAAAGAGAAGGCTTCCTAACAAAACAGGGACCAAAGCAGCCTTCCAGGCAGCAGGGAGAGCGGCTGCACAGCAGTGTGTTGGCACCCAGGCTGCTCTGATGCACACTGCCCTGGCAGAAGCAGCCCCAGCAGCCAGGCAGCACAGCAGTTCCTCACCAGCACCGTCAGAGGAGGGCTCACAAACCCCACAGGGACAACTCTGCCACGCCTGGGACGTTTCCTCAAGCTTCAGACATCAGTAGTTACCTTATTCATAAGGCCTAAGAGAGATGGAACATCCACTGTAATTTCTTTTGAATTCACTTTTGAGTCTGAATGGAATGCAGCTATGGATATTCCCACCCTGGCTAGAAAGTCTGGGATCATCTGCAGCTCAGCAACACCTTGCATGAGCTATGTTCAGTTAGAACCTCAATTGCTCCCAGGATATAAAAAATAATGCAAATAACTCCCTCAAAAGCTTGACTACTTAAGACAACAACTCCCATTGAAAATTCCCTTTTATCAATTTTTAAATACCTCTCAACTTTCATTAAGTGTCACCCTGCACTGTGACAGCATCAGTAGGAAGTCATACTCAATTTCTCGTCTTTGCTTTAATTTTACACTCTGACAGGCTCACACAACTAAGAATTTAATTTTGAAGCACTCATCGCTGGATGAATGTTTTCTTGGTCAGCCTCAAACTGGAGGTACAACACAGTAACTTAAGCTTTGATCTCTTACAATTAGGCTTAAAAGAAAAGATCACTGAAATGAAACCTGAACTTCTTAATGAAGAGTACTAAATAGGATGTACAAGACAGACAGTCAGCACGTCCTTCATGTAAATGCTAGAGGTAATTTAAATTTATGTATCCTTATACTGTTTCTCTTCAAGCACTGCTGTCTGATGGAGCAAGCTACAGCCCATTTCTGGTAAGTCCACTGCAAAGAGACTTTTAAAAATCTTTTTCACTTTCACAAGAAGAGGCAACAAGCTTAACTGCTGGGACCCTGTATGGCAATTATCAAGTTCCTGCATGCACCATCTGCTAAAGGGGAGCAGCCACGTGCAGGCTGTAGCACTTCAACTCATGCAGGTGCCAGGCATCCTTCCTGCATCCTGGTATACCTACGTGAGGATTTCACATTGTGAGACCAAGCAAAGGGCCTGGCAGGGCAGGAGAAAATCCAAACTGATGTTATATTTCTCCAAAGTACCCAAATGCTGCAAGGACAAATTCAGGAAGACCTGGCAGAAGGTAGCCAGAGTCCCATCTCCTACAGAAGTTGGAATAACCTCCGGGGGAATTTCACTTACTCCCCTCGGTGGAAAATAGCATGTTGAGTGCATTTCCCTCTCCAGCCCTGTCCAGCAGTCATTTGCTCAAGTTTCAGACCTTCAGTAAAGTCCAGCAGCTCAGAGAGCAACAACACAGTGCTGCATTCAAGGCTCTGCATAAGCTCACAGTTACACAGCCCTGGGTCAGTCTGTGCCTTTCCCTGCTCGCATGTTCCAGGTCACTATAGCAGCATATGCTGAGATAAACTTCCCTACTACATTTCTGCTTCAGTACCACCTGCAGGTGAGGACCATCACCCCAGGGCTGCTCACCACCTACCCCAGACAGTGACTGTCAGCCCACGCTGCAGTACAGAACCACTGGTACTGCCCAGTACTACCCTGGGACAGAGATGCAGAAGGCTAAGCTCAGGCCCAAACTTCAGTTCTTGAGCAATCACCCCCTTTGCCTACTGCTGCTCCAGGGGACAAAAGGTTCACTCCGCATGCTCATCTGCACCAAGTGCCCAATAATTCATTAATGCTGCAAAAGGAACTGATGCAGACAGCACCAGCGTGCCTTCTCTCTCACCAACTAGCATAGCTGCAAATAGTTTTGACGTCCACTTGGTAAAGGACAGTTTACTTCCACGAGTCTGGCATTGCTGTCCCATCTCACTGTACCATGAGGTACAGAGCAGGAGCAGAGGATCAGCACCTTCTGGGAGCTGTACTGGAGGGACCCGAGTTCACTGCTGCTGTCCCAAGTCCCAGCACAACCTTCACTTGATCCAATAGCCTGAACACTAATCTCCTTCCAAAGCAAGCCATGATTATACTTAGTATTCCTTCCTCCCCTCCCTTTAAAAATCTGCTCTGACAGAAAGCACACTGACAACTTTCCACAGCAAAAATTAAAGTGGATTTTTCTTGAACAAGGCCACCCGCCTGCACAGCCTTAATCCTTCCAGCTCACATATGTTACTGTAACTTGCACTGCGCTGAATCCAATTATGCCTCCTCGATCCATTTGAGGCTGTTTTGCAGGTTGCACAGAGCACAACTGAGGCCCTGCAAACAGACACAGAGAGCACCTCTAGGCCCAGCAAGCAGCTCTCTTCCAGCTACGAGGAGCTGGGCTCCAACAGCACACATCCATGCAGGACACAAATAATGAGTTGGTTCGTGTGAGCATTCAGCAGTTATTAGTTATCTATTAAAAGCACACAGAGCTCAGAACGAGCTCATGGAGCAGCAGGTCTCCATGCACAGCACAGTAGGTTGGAGCTTGGAGCAGCAGGTGAAAAACCATGAGCTAAGCAGTCAGAAGAGTCCATGGACCTGATGTGCATGTGCAGATCTGGCAGCTGAGCTCCCAACTGCTGACCCACCCACAGCTGCAAAGGCCAAGGCTGCTCAGCCAGCAGCTGACTGCCTGCTCCACAGCCGGGGCCACGCTGCAGGCACAACCCATTGCATCCTGCAGTGTGCCTGCTGGCCCTGGAGCTGTGAGGGCTGCACGACTTCGATCCCCCCCCCCCCCCCCCATATTTTCACTACCCTCCACACAGCAAATCCACAAACAGTGACAACTCTGAGGGCCACAGTATGGATCCAGCAGTCATCTGACCCCCATCTCTGCTACACAGAGAAGTCAAGTACCACCCTGAAGAGCTCTATAGCACTGTATCTTAACAAAGAACTAGGTTCTCCATGCCTCCAACACCTGTCCAACACACAGCACCTCCTCCTGACTACCACTGCAGAACACACACACACAAGTTATCTTCCAGATGTGAGCCCTACTCGCAGACACTTTCCCCACACGCTGACAGCAGCCTGACCTCTTCCCAACACCCGCTGCAGGAATGGGCACCAAGCAGACCCCAACTCCGCCGACTGGCACAAGCTGGCAATCTGGCTCGTTATCATTCCACATGGCTGGGTTTATTTTTAGGATTCAATGCTATACAGAGTAGGATTTTTTTTTCCCCCCTCTCTTAACTAGGGAGTTACAGCCTAGGAGCCAGAGATCCTGATTTCATTCCTGACTCAGATACACATTTCCTGGGGTCAAGGTCCATATTTTCACAAAATAAGTGATATAAGTTCTACCAAACCACCCTGGAAATAATGCTACTCTTGGAGCCTTTCAATAATGACTGCCATAGAAACTAAGAGTTACAGTTACTCCGAACTCTGGATGAAACCCACCCAGCCCTGACACCACGCTGCCACCAGAGCTACGTTTGCTGCTATGTCGTGAAGCACCCAGTCCAGGCAGGAGCCCCGGACCAGGCAGCGTCCCAGGCCAAAGCGGCACTTCCCAGCAGAGAACGCCAGCCTGGCACACCGCTGAGCGTCAGCCTTTAGCGGCAACAGGCACGGAAAGCTTCAGCCTTCAGCATCCAGACAATACCCTTCCTCAGCGGGAGGAAGAGCCCTACCGGCACCCTAAAAAGGGACCGGCAGCCCTTCGGGAAGCGCGCGACCCAGAAAAACGCTATTTCGTTTCTCTCGGCACCGAGGGGCCGCCCGACGGGCCCAAGCGACGACCCGGGGCGGCCGGGCGCTGACCCCCCGTGACCCCGGCACGGCACCGCCCGACCCCCGGCGCTGCCGCTCAGCCCCCGCGCGGAAGCCCGAGAGCAAGCGGGATCCGGGGCCGCGCGCCTCCCGCTGCCCCCAGAAGCGTCCCCCGCCCTCCGCCGAGCAGCGGCGCGGCCGGGAGCCCCGAGCAGCGGAGAGCCAAGCGGGGGAGAAAGGGAGCGGGGCGGGCGAGGCGGAGCGCCGGGGGCGGCGGCCGGGGCAGGGAGCGGCGGCAAGCGGAGCAGGCGGGGAGCGGCGGCCGCCGCGGAGCCATGCAGGGCCCGGCCCGGCCCCCCGCCCGCCCGCCGCGCCCCGGGCACTCACATTGCTTCAGGAGCCGCAGACACAAAGCCATGG
>JAPSGF010000017.1:6381907-6407078 GCA_035772895.1 Perdix hodgsoniae | reverse complement strand
GGAGGGAAACCGGCTGGGCGGGGGAGAGAGAAGCGGAAAGCGCCTGGGCCGGCGGTCGCGGCGCTGCGCTCCGCTCGCCTCCAGCTGGTGGCCGCGGTGAGCGGGGCTGGCGTTCCTGTAGCCCCGCTGCCGAACTTCGTCCCGGGTGTCCCCCGCTTGGGGCCGCTCCCGTGCGGCCCAGCTTTGGCACGCGGCTCGGCGGGCTCGCACCGCGGTGCGCCCGGGCTCCCGCAGCCGCCGTCGGCCCTTGGTTATTCTGACTTTCTTATGGCTTCCTGTGCTTGGTGGAGGGCCGCTCGGCTTCCCACGGCACAGCGATGCAAACACAGCGCCCAAAACTATGGGGCCTCTGCGCCCCACCGGGTGAAGGCCGGCACAGGCCGGGTGGCGACGCTGCTGGTTGGTGTCTCACCCTGCTGAGGACAGCGCGCTGCTGTTGCTGCCGGGGGCATTTAGCAAGTTGGGCTGCTCTTGGCGGTCCCGTTTCACCTTTGCACGCACGTGGACAAAACTATGGGCTGCAGTCAGCGATAGTAGCAAGCAGCGAGAAGGATGTGGCTTCAGAGCATGTTACTGAAAGGAAATGCTGGCAGCTGCCTTCCTTTCCTGCTTTGTGTACGGCTACTGCTGGGAGGACCTCAGAGCTCAGAGCTGTGCTCACTTCCCATCATTAAGGCTGAGCCACTTTTGCCTGCCCTGCATCTGCTGGTGTGTGCACAGCAGGGAGCACCAAGGGCAGCCTCACTGCTGCAGAGGGATGGAGTGCTTTGGTGTGGAGGTAACAGCAGGGTTACAGCCGTGGAGTAACATCAGGGACTTCCTGGGAAGAGGAAGCAGCTTGGGCTTGGTAGTGGATTTTCCATAATAATGATGAAAAGAGATGAAAAATGAGAAGATAAGTATGGAGAAAAGCACTTATTACAAATTTCTTTGTGTTTTATGGTCATATGAACAGATCATGGAACACTCATGCCCTCCCTTATTCCTTACAAGCACTCGTGGAGCATACACCATAAATCTTTCTCTGGTGTGCACTCACGCACAGACCACTCTCTCTCTAATCCCTTTCCTGCTGGTATGTCAGAGAAAGCTATTTCTGGAACGTGAAATCTGGGTCAAAAAGAAGGAGAAAATCTAAAAAGCACTGGTAACAGTCCCTTTCCTCAAAGACCATACAGGGTGAGCCCTGGTCAGCACGATCAGCATGGCGCTGCTGGGCCGTCCCGCTGCTCAGCACAACCTTTCACACCCTGCCTGCGCTGTGTCCTGGCTGTGCTGCATTTCCCTTTTCAGCCACACCGCAGGATTTCTCCCGAAGAGGAGAGTGCTGTGCTCCAGCTCTGGGCGTCTTGGTGGCCTCTGTTTGGCCAGCTGAGGGAGGAGAGGAAGCACAGTGTGCCTGCCTACCTGAGAGTTGCAGAGGAGGAGGAAGGATGTTGGACCCTTCCCTCCCATCCTATCACTACATAATTTTCCTGGAAGCCATGGTCACTCTTTCCATAGCGAAGCAGCCTTTGAGGGCCCACTCAGCTGCACAGTGTGGGCATTTCTTTGCTGTACCCCTCCCTGCACGAGCCTGCATGGGGATGCCAGTGCCGCGGCTGGGATCTGCTCCTCCCAGTGCATGGTGCTTGGTACAGCACTGCTGCTGGGAACCATGTCACTAACTCAGGGATGAAGAAAACAAGCCAACAAGCAAAAAGCAATGCAAAGAGCTCATAAGGATGACTGTTCTGTCATGCATTTGGGGGCTCTGTATCCCAGATAGAGCTCTTGTGGACTTGGCAAAGCTGCAGCCTGCAGACAGGCACAAAGTGTGCACAACATGGGTGGGACATGAAGGGACAAGGCTTGTGCCCGGTTCTGGATGGGGGGAAGGACTGGCCTTCCCTTGGCTTCTTCTGCTCTGGGTATTGCAATTCCCTTGCTGGACTGGGCTCAAGGCTTGCAGTCCCTGCTCCGCCAGATCTGCTGCCATGGGGCCAGCAGACAGGAAAATCTGGAGGGCTGCTGCCCCTGGAGCTCAACTATTCAGGGATAGCTTTTGTCCCAGGGATTTGTAGCAAAGACAGGTCAACAGGAGGAGGAGACAGAGCTGCATCCCCTAGCCTCCCTGAAAGAGCTGGGCACAGTGCAAGAAGATGAGAAACAAGACAGGCTGATGAATCCCAGGGCAGGATGTTGTCATGAGCAAGGCTGATATTACAAAAGGCATTGGAGAAGAGTTCGAGTACGAACTGGTCTGGTACAAGATTCCCCTGCTGCCACTGTGTCATTGCTTGGAGGCTGGGATTGGGTCTTGCCTTGTTTTGCTGTGCTTTGCTCACCTCTCCGCTTTCCCTTTTCCCCTGGACATCAAGTACCCAGGGCCCTTTGAGGGCAGCTTGGTATTAGCAAGCAGTCTATTAATCACACAATTCCTAGTGATGCCTCTAATAAGAAGGCACTGGAGACTTCCATAATACACAGGGGTGAGCAGGGTTGTCAGCAGAACAGCCCACAGTTGAATAAGTTTCACAGGGCTTCTGAGTCTCTTGCTTTGTAAGGCACAAAGCTTTGTTTAAGGCTGATCAAGGGCAGCTCATCATCAGTCTTGCTGGCTGTCACATGGGAGCTAATTGCCCTGTGATGCGCAAGTGACACCAGTCTGTGGGAGGCAGGAGCAGCTTGTCAGAGGGGTGACAGCTGTCAGGCCTCTCCCACCCACTGAGCACACGCAGGCTGCAAACCCGAGGGCTCCCCGTCCTCTGTGACGTGGAGCTTGCTGCACATCCTCAGCTGGGGACTGAATCCTCACAACGCTGCTTAACACTTTGATTCAAACCCTGCACATTCCTCAAACACAGAGAAACCTGTGGGAGCTTGGAAGACCTGCTCTACAGCACAGCAGCCACCAGTCACAGCCTCACTGATGCACATGGGGTGTTTGCATGAGGAACCGAGACTGGGTGACTGGCTAAAGATGTGACTGCTGGCCAGATATGCCTGCTGCCTTTCCCGTCATACATGCATACAAACACAGATGCCGCTCTGGTGGTGCTCCCCATCCCCTCCATCATATCTGCTTCCCTCTCCAAGTTCCTGCAGCTTATGCAAAGGGATGGAGGATGTTTTGGAAATTAGCAAATTTCCGCTGCTTGTATCACAGGTGGCACGTGCAAGGTGGCAACTAGTCCTTTGCTTGGCCTGATCTTGTTTCCCAGCACTAGCCTGGGCTTGTGGCAGTGCTGAACCATGCTGTTAGGAGGAGCAGGATGGGAACGGGCTGCACTTCTTGGCTGCTCTCATTCCCATTCCCACTCCTGCTCCTCCTGCCCACTGCCGGCAGGGGGTTCTGGCCCAGAGCTGGGCAGCATACTCTCTGCTCTCCAGTGCCTCTGCCATTTGCGTCTGCATGGAGGCTCCTCTGATGCTGCCCCATGCCCCTGAAGATGGGTGCCAGTCCCCCTTTTGCTGGGGGGAGGAGGGGTTCTGCCCAGCAGGACCTGTCTGGGTGTCCCTGTGGGTGACCGCTTGCTATTTGCCTCGTGTCTCCAGCAGCATGGTGCAGCCCTGGTGGGACATTGGCACCTGCTCCTCCTGCCTTCTCCAGGATGTGCCTGGAATCCCCATATCAAAGGTATCACCTTATCTAACCTGTGTTCCCAAAATGTTTTCCAAGAGTTACGCAGCCTCCTTTCAGCCCACCATGGAGCTCTTGGTTCTAGCCAAAGCAACAAGCTGGATCTACAGCCTGAAACCATGTATTCTGAGCAGCCTGGCTGAGGACTGTGTGCTGCTGCTGTTGTCCCAGACAGGTGACACACAGAGATGATGCAGCAGGTGTGCTGGGTGGGCAGGATGGGAGCCCTCAGCTCCACTGTTGTGGACAATCCTCACCTCTGAGGTGAGGCAGTGACACCCAGTAAGGAGCTCAGAGGGACATGGCATGCCAGTTGAAAGGCTGCAGTCAGAACAGAGCTGCCCTTGCCCTGCAGCTTTATGCCATGGTACCTGCTGGCTCTGCCTTTGGGAGCCATTAACAGAAGCCCTGTTTCCAGAGCAGTGATCCTTCCTGTCACTCACAATCACACACCGAATCACAGAATTGTAGGGGTTGGAAGGGACCTCCAAAGATTGTCGAGTCCAACCCTCCTGCTAAAGTGAGTTCCACACCACAGGTTGCACAGAAGAGGGTACAGATGTGTCCTGAGTATTTCCAGAGAAAGAAACTCCACAGCCTGTCTGGACAGCCCGTTCCAGTGTTCCACCACTTTGACAGCAAAGAAGTTCTTCCTTATGTTAGTACGGAACTTCCTCGGTTTCAGTCCCCACACACCTTTTGTGGGAGAAGAGTGGACCACTGGTAAGTGAATTTAAACTGCTGCTGCAGACTGCAAGGGGTTAACACAGCCACCAGTGTATCCCTGGGCCAGGCTATGCTGGTTTGGAAGCAGGGAGCCAGCACTTGCTTTAATCTGTGCCCTCCAAGGCTTTTGTGGGGCTGAGCTGTTTCCAGTGTTCCTTGCTGGGTCAGGCTGGCAAGCCCAGTGCCCTGGCAAAATGGCTGCCTCGCTCCAGAGGTGCTGCTCGGGGCACAGTGTGGGAAGGCAGCTCCTGACACTGCTCAACAAAGTGCTGCAGTGCTGGGAGAGGTGACACCACTGGTCAGGAACAGCTGGAAGGAAAGGAAGACATACAGTGGGCCCATGTGAACTTAACGAGGTTCAGCAAGGCCAGGTGGAAGGTAGTGCACTTGGGTCAGGGCAATCCCAGGTTTTTTATACAGACTGAGGGAAGAACCTGAGAGCAATCCTGTGGAGAAGGCCTTGGGGGTCCTGGTGGACAAGAAGCTGGACACGAGCCAGCAGCGTGCGCTTGCAGCCCGAAGGCCAACTGTGTTCTGGGCTGCATTAAGAAAGGGGTGGCCAGCAGGGAGAGGGAGGTGATTGTCCCCCTCTACTCGGCTCTTGTGAGGCCCCATCTGCAGTGCTGCGTCCAGCCCTGGGGCCCGCAGCACAGGAGGGACGTGGAGCTCTTGGAGTGGGTCCAGAGGAGGGCACTGAGATGATCAGAGGGCTGGAGCAGCTCTCCTATGAGGAAAGGCTGAGGGAACTGGGCTTGTTTAGCTCGGAGAAGAGAAGGCTCCAGGGGGACCTCATGGTGGCCTTCCAGTACTTGAAGGGAGCGTATAACCAGGAGGGGGAACGGCTGTCTACAAGGGTGGACAGTGATAGGACAAGGGGGAATGGTTTCAAACTGAGACAGGGGAGGTTTAGGTTAGATATTAGGAGGAAGTTTTTCACTCAGAGGGTGGTGAGGCACTGGAGCAGGTTGCCCAAGGAGGCTGTGGATGCCCCATCCCTGCAGGCATTCAAGTCCAGGCTGGATGTGGCTCTGGGCAGCCTGGGCTGCTGGCTGGAGACCCTGCACACAGCAGGGGGTTGGAACTAGATGAGCATTGTGGTCCTTTTCAACCCCGGCCATGCTATGACCAGGGCTGCTCCAGCCTCTCCCCCGCCCCAGGGGATGGAGTTACTGTGGCATCTCCTCCAAATGAGAGACCAGGCTTTTGTCCATTATAGTAATTAAAGAGTAGGACATGTCTGGAAAGAATAATGCTAGCAGACGCATCTGGAACTGTGTATACCACAATCATTCAGGAATAAGAGCACACTGAGGCTGCAGGTTTCTAGGCACTGGACTCAAAAATGTTCCTTACTGCTATGAAATTCAGAGCAGATATGTTTGCACTTGTCACCAGTGATGCTGACTGGGGTGCCTTGGTAAGTACATTTGATGGGCAAGGGGCACATAGGACTAAATAAGTACATGGCTGCTGCCATTCAGTGTGTCTCCAGGAGATAAGGCAATTGGAGCCAGTCCAGCCAAAGGACAAATTCCCAGTACCTCCCTGTACGAAGGTTCTGAAAGACCCACCTCCAGGAGGTACAATGCCAGTAACAGCCCAGTGATCCACGTGGTGGAACACCTCCCCTGTGAGCACAGGCTGAGAGAGCTGGGGCTGTGCAGCCTGGGGTAGAGAGGACTCTGGGGAGAGTTGAGAGTGGCCTTGCAATATCTAAAAGACAACTATGAGAAAGAAGGGGACAGGCTCATTAGCAGGGTCTGTTGTGATAGGAAAGGAGGAAATGGTTTCAAACTAAAAGAGAGGAGATTTAGATTTAGATATAAGGAAAAACATTTTTACAATAAGAGCGGTGAGACACTGGCACAGGCTGCCCAGAGGAGTGGTACATGCCTCATTCCCAGAGACACTCATAGTAGGTGTCTGATGGAGCTGTAAGTGTCCCTCTTCATTGCAGGGGAGTTGGAATAGATGACCTTTAAGGGTCTCTTCCAACTCAAATGATTCTGTGATTCTATCTCTTCTGCCCTGGCCACAGCACAGAGCAATGCTGGGGCTGCATGGGAAGGTCCTGTCCTTCCTGTCTGTGACTGCTGGGCAAAATCAAAGACCCTGATAGTCTGAATGGGGCAAAGTTGCAAAATACACATTTTTGTCCAGACCTGGTCCCCTAGACCTATTTTTGGAATCTACTCTATGTGGGAACATGCAAAGAAAACTTGTGAGGAGTGGCTGGGGGAACTGGGGTTGTTCAGTCTTAGGAAAAAGAGGCTGAGGAGAGACCTCCATCATATTTGGAAAGTTATGGCTGTCTGGTGAAGTCCCCAAGACTGGAAGAAGAGAAACATCACTCCCATTTTTAAGAAGAGGAGAAAAGAAGACCCAGGAAACTATAGGCTGCTGAGCCTCATGTCTGTGCCTGGGAAGAACATGCAGCTGATCCTCCTGTAAGCTGTTTTAAGGTACATGTAAGCTGAGGAGGTGATCTGAGACAGCCAGCACAGCTTCACCAAGGGCAGATTGTGCCTGACCAACCTGGTGGCCTTCTGTGATGAAGTGATGGCACCAGTGGACAAAAGACAAGCAACTGATGTCATCTACCTGGACTTCTGCAAGGTCTTTGACATGGTCCTGCACCATGTCCTTATTGGAGAGAGATGAATTTGAAGACCAAACTATTCAATGGATAAAGAATTGGTTGGATGGTCATAGCCAGAGAGTTGTGGTCAATGGCCCATTGTCCAGGTGGAGACTGGTGATGAGTGGTATCCCCTAGAGGTCTGTCTTGAGACCAGAGCTCTTCAGCATCTGTATCAATGACACAGACAGTGGGATTGAGTGCACCCTCACCAAGTTTGCAGACAACACCAAGCTGAGTCATGTGGTTGATACGACAGAAGGAAGAGATGCCATCTAAGAGGGCATGGACAAGCTTGAAAAGAGGACACATGAGATCCTAATGAGGTTTAACAAGGCTAAGTGCAGGATGTTGCACTTGGGTCAGGGCAATGCCAGATATATGTACAGACTGGGAGAAGAACTGCTTGAGAGCAGTGCTGTGGAGAAGGACTTGAGAGTCCTGATGGATGAAAAGCCAGCAGTGAACATGATGGACATGAGCCAGCAGTGTGCATTTGCAGCTCATAAGGCCAACAGACTGCCCAAAAAAGCTGTGGATGCCCCATCCCTGTAAATGCTATAGGTGAGGCTGGATGGGGCTGTGGGCAAGCTTACCTAGTGCCTGATTTAGTACTTGGCAACCCTGCCCATGGCAGATAGGTTGGAAGTAGATGATCTTCAAGGTCCCTTCCAAACTAAGCTATTCTGTAATTCTATGATTTCATTATTCTCTACATCTACCGGAAAGAAGGTTTCAGTGGGGTACATGTCAGTCTCTTTTCTCAAGTGATAAAAGTGACATGGAGGATATGAACAAATAGTCTCAAGTTGTGCCAGGAGAGGTTAGGGGTTAGGAAGAGTCTCTTCATGGAAAGTCTGGTTGGGCATTGGAACAAACTGTCCACAGAAGTGGTGGAGTCACCACCCCTGGAGATATTTAAAAGACGTGTGGATGTGATACTTGGGCACGTGGTCTAGTGGTGGACTTGATAGTGTTGGGTCATGTTTGGACGTGATGATCTAATGGGTCTTTTCCAACCTAGGTGATTCTAGGTTGATTTTATTCTGAAGGAGTTCACAGCAAACTCCAAAACCTTGTGACTCCTCCATCACTAAGGGATGAAGGCCTTCTGCCCTCCATCTGCCAGGCTCAACTTCCGCCTCTGACTGAAACAGCTGAAGTGACCAAGGTATGCTCAGATCCTGGGGAAATTAATGCTGAGTTCCTGACATACACTTCTGCTCCCAAGAGTTTCAGAGTGACACCAAAGCCCAGACTGGAGGAATGTCAATGAGATGCAAAGTGGAGAGCATAAGGAAGATGAAAACTATCAGCAGTGGAGAACCTCTGCTGAAGCTTCCTGCTGCACCTGCAGTCCCTTAGTCCTCCAGCCAGTGCTCTATCTTGCAGTAGGGCAAGGCAGGCATCCTGCTTCATCACTCCCAGCCGGATTTGCCTTCCCTGAGAAAAGATGCTGAGTTCTCCTTGACCTCTGCAGCCTGCACTAAATCTGCAACCGAAGCCCATCAGCTGTTTCAGCACCCGTATCCAGAGACTTCAACTCAGCCATCATGGCAGCATCCTTGCCTGCTCCCACCGACCCAGAGCAAGGTCAGAGACACTCCCCCACAGAAACCTTCAAGAGATACCCCATGAAATGTCTGAGAGCAGCTGCCTGCACTCCCCACACCCCCGAGCACTCAGAGCCCTATCCCCGCCGTGGCTGCGCTGGCACTCACTGTTGGTGGGCAGGGTCCTGCTGCCGCTGAGGCTGCCTGCTGGTGGGGGGGAGATGGAGCGGACAGAGCTGGTGTCTTCATCCTGGGAGCAGCCCGCTTGGATGGCTCGGAGGTAGCTGTGGCTCCGGGAGCGGAAGTAACTGGGCAGGGGCAGGTCCAGCACCTCGGCGGCAGCTGACTCGGCCTCACTGTAGGTAGAGTCGCAGACCGCCTCGTACTGCTCCCCCAGCTCTGGCTCTCTTGCCTGCATGAGAAGAGGGGTTGAACAATCACCCCCTGCCCAGAGCTGAACTCCTTCCCCTCCCTCCTGCAGCCTTCTCCACTCCCCTCTGTGCTGTGGCTCCCAAGAGGTTTTGATCAGAAGCAAGCAGAGCAAGAGGAGCAGTGTTGGCTGGCACAGGTCCTGGGCAAGGGAAGAGGGGACCCTCCTTCTAGATCAGAGGGTCCCCATGGGAGCAGAGACACTTACCACCATAGTGCTGCAAAGCACTACCCTGTTTCTGATGGAAAAGCTGGGAGTACAGGAGGACAAAATCCCTTCCCAGCCACAAACAACTCAGTTTTCTGCTGGCATGGACAGAGGACTCCAAGCTCAGCTGTGAGACCCTATTATGGCAGGTGTGCCTCCCAGTGGGGCGCTGCCCCAGCCCTGCAGTGGGACACAGGACTGGGGATGTGTCTCCATGCCCCGAGTCAGGCAGGCTGGCTCCGTGCAGGCTACAGCCCTGTTTGAATGTGAGAGGACAGGGCCAGGTGTGTGGGCTGAGGGCCAGCATGGCCTGAGCAGGGGCAGCTCCATGCCTCCTCCATGCTCCCTTCTGCCACTGCCTTCCCTGGCCCTTCCCTGCCCTCTGGGGACAGCAGTTGATTCAGTTTCAGCTCAGGACATTCACCTGGGTTAAAATGAAGCCAGCCTGAAACAATAAGCATTTTGAAATACTGATGAGAGACACTGGGGATAGCTCTGTTGCCCGCTTCCACCTCTCTTGGCCCTTGTTTTGGCTTCAAGGACACTATTTATGCCTGCTGCTGGCATCTGTAGCCTTTTCTGGGCTCCACAGGATTTGGTTGAAAAAGCTCTTTGCTTCCCCCTAGAACACTCCTAAACCCTCTGCCTAGCTAGCCTGGGGAAATCAAACTGTCCAGGTGTGCTGCAGTACCCTGAGCTGGGCAATGCATCATCCTCCTCATCCCCTGGCCCTGGGCGAGGGTACCCCACAGCTGCCTCACCCTGCCACAGGGGTCCAGGGAGACCCCAGAAAGCTCCATGGAGAAGGAAGAGGGAACACCATCGGGACAGTACCTGCTCTCCATGGGTAAATATCTGAGGGATAAGTGAGGGGGGTCCAAAGATCTGGAAGAAAGAGTTGAAGAAGGTTAAAGGCCAAGAAAGGGGTAGCCCTCGCACAGACAGCCATTGCACAGGGACCACAGACGAGGGGAGCAGATGGCCCTTTCCTCAGAGCTTGCACCGCAGACACTTCAGTACAAACTTCAGAGCCCATAAGATGCCAAGCAAAATGTCACATAGGCCCCTTTGACAGTGGCACAAACATGGAACGGCAAAGCTCCACGGGACGCCTCTGAGACAGAGAAAAGCTGCTGATGCTTTTAACCCGTTGTATGCACTGTATATTAATATATATGTACACAGGGCATGCTTGGACACTGAGATCAGGAACACAGCGCTGGGGAACCCTAGGCACTCTCACAGTGCCTGTGGCTGTGCGACAAGGGCCATTGTGGCTCCTGGCTTATACCTCATGAAGCCCCAGAACATCATGGTGTGGCCTGGAGCAATGACGGCCTGCAGCTGCGGAGCTGGGTGGATGGCAGGCTGAGGGCTCCATGTCAGGGATACTGTACTTTGCCCTGCCTGGGGTCAGGCTGGCCACCTTGCTGCTGACTCCTCTCTCCCTACAGCAGGAAGAAGCCCCATAGAATCCATGCTCTCTTCTTGCCACAGCAAAGCTATGACACGGCATCAGGACAGACATATACTGCCCCTGTGAGGAATCCCACCTTCCTATCTCCTGAAAGCTCCCTACATCCCCAGTCTACAGAGCACATTCACCACAGAAGCTCTTTTTTGCACAAGCTGCTCAAGATGACCACTTCTGGGAAAAATCCAACTTCAAATGGCAAATGTACCCAAGGCCCTGGGGGCTTCTGTATAAGGCACAGCTTGAACTGTATTTCAGAAAAGTTGGGGTTCAGCAGCCACTGGTCCCTGCATGTTAGAGGTAGATACTGATGCTCTCATCAGAAGAACCCCAAATTTCCAGAGGCTTTCAAGGTGGAATTCAGCCAGCAGAAAACCAGGTGGAGTAGACTTTGAGAGCGGGAGATGCTTCTGCATGCTAGGTCTGACAGGAGAGATGTTGGGGGTTGCCCAAAATGAGGGAGGGGAGGAGCTGCCTGCAGTACATACAAAAAGGCAGGTTGGACCTGCCAGAGACTTGGGCCTCAGGTGAGGTGGCTTTGCTAATTCCACCCTGAATCAACAGTTATGCAGTTTGTGGGAGGACTTTAGATCCCAATTCAGCTGCAACTGGACACTGGTTGATTTGGAGGAAGGCAGACAAAGTGAAGACAGTGAACCAGGTCCAGATTCAAGCTGGTGCTATAGCAGTCAGCATTATGGTTCTACAGGTCTGGATCTGGAAAGGGGCACAATTGGGCAGCTCCTGGCACAGTGCAGACTGCCCATCCCCTTGAGACACTTCAGATGCCTTTTCAGGGTACTGCTGTCAGCTGCTAAATGGCACATATGTGCTAGAGAGAGCACAGGCTCAGCCTGCCCCTGGCAGAGGCCCAAATTCAGACAGAGGTTTCCTGCAAAGGGCAGGAATACAATGGCCCCAACCTCTTTCTCTGTGCTCATAAACACCCAGCATATTGTCTATGTACAAGAAACAAAACTGACCACAAGGAACATGTATGCCCATGAGCAATGCTTTGTGACTTTCCCCAAAGCTCTTCACAAATGGCTTCAGCCCTCTGCCACTAGTAGCTGCATAAGCCAGCTATGGGGCCGAAGCAGCTGGGTGGGGATGAATGCGGTCTCAGAGCCCCACACACCTGGAGCGAGTGCCAGCACACACCTCCAGCCCTCCTCTTCAGTCTCTGCTTCCCCCTGTCCAGCCTGCTTCCTTAACAGCTGCCCCATTCTGCCTCCCATGATCAGTGAACACCAGCTGCATGTGAGAAACAAGCTGCAGCAGCACAGAAAGGGCATGTGTGTGCACGTGTTCCCACGCAGACACACATGAACAGAGACAGGACATGGCAGAAGCTCAGGGTGGCAGTGACACAGCTGGGCAAAGCTCGTGGAGCCATAGCTGTCCAAGGCACCTTCACTTGCATCCCAAAAGGAAGGGTCCCACCCCAGGGTGGAGATGAACACAAGACCTGTGCAAGCACCTCATGCTGGTATAAGTGATTTCCTGGCCTGCAAGGCCACACAGGCCCCAGGCCCCTCCAGCTTCATCCCAAGGAGAGGCATAGCATAGGACAGGGATTTAAGCCCAGAGGCTATGGTCAGGGTTTGCCACCCACCATCAGTGCCTCCATGGCATCCTTGGCTCTGCCTGTCCTTCCTGGAGGCATGAGGACCAGGAGTATCCAAGGGAGACGTCTCCAGTTAGCAAGCCAGCCTCCTGAATCACAGGCACCTTGTTCCTGGTCCAAGCCGCTTCCCAAGGAGATGGGGCACTCAGAGTATAGCAGGACTGCTGCTCCCTCTGCAGGGTCCCTGGCAGTCGGCCACAGACCACTTGCTGCCTTTTGCACCAGTGAGGCTAGCCTGAGCCCTGTGCGCACTCACTGAGCACATGGAATTTGCAGCAGGAGTGGGCAGCTCATGGGTGCTGTGCAATGTGAGCCTGCGTGTAGAGCAGCCCTGAGCTCTGCCCGTAAATTGAAGCATGCGGGGCTCCAGGCTGCCATACCAATGCCCATGGCTTCAGTGACCAGCAGTGCTGAGAGGAGGCCAAAGCCAGAGCAAAAGGAATCCAATGTGAATTAAGAAGCTGGCTCTGACCAGCTTTGGTAAAGCTTCCAGAGAACAACACATCTGCTGACAGAGTGCAACTGGTGCCTTGTTTTTAATGGACCCCCCTCTACTAGCCTCCATTCTTCTTTTGAGCTGAGTGTGCAGTGGGACTTCACTCTCTAGCACCTCACCTGGTTGATACAACTGGACTCATTGACGCTGTCGGAGATCTGGTTGTATTCTTCCTCCCAGGTTGGGAACTTTGGAGGTAGGAGGATCTCAACAGAGTCCAGGCGGTCCAGGCTCCTGCCAGCAGAGAGAGAGGGTGTCAAGGGTGTCCCCAGGGAGCAGGAAGCACTGGGCTGTGCTGGTGCACACGCAGTAGCATGGATCTGGTGTTAGGTACCAGCTGAGTACACTGCTTGGCCCTGGTTGCAGCTGCTGCAGGAGATGGAAGTGCCTTCTCACCTAGCTGTCCCCAGGTTTAAGCTGGTACAGTGTACATGCTAGGTTTGTTCAGTCCAGGGAGCACACAGGATCTATGCCAGCCCACAGAGTCACAGTCCTAGTTTCAGATCAACCTCAGCACAGACTGACACTGAGGGCTGTGGTCACAGAGATTGCTACTCCCTTCCTGCACTGGTGGAAAGGGGCAGGAGGAGATAAATGATTTTTCTGTGATATTTTTGTGGATTTCACTGTTAGAAATATCTGCAGGGTTTTTGTTTGTTTGCTTGTTTATATAGAGGAACCTGAAAGTTTATCTGGAAGAAGCTCAGGGGAAGCCAAGCCTGGATGGCAGTACTGCAGCAGCAAAGGGGTTCAGTATTTCCAAGGTAGCTTTTGCCACAGCCTACAGGCTGTGAGGGAAGAATCATGCCAAAGCGGGGGCTCAGTGGGAGCCCCTGCAGCAGCATAAGCAGAAGAAGGGCAGGGCTTTCTGTAAGCCCAACCCTGCTGAGACCAGGGATACTGTCAAGAGCTGGGTGCATGGGGCTGGGTGTGATGGAGAGAGAAGGAGTGATGGAGGCATGTTGGGAGGGTGTGGGAAGGGCCTGGCTTTCCCACTCTTCACTGCCACCATAAGACCCTGGGTGAAGCTGGAGTCCTTGTCACAGAAGTGGGTGCATGACAGCCTCGCATATTAGCTCAGCTCCATCTCTGATGTGTGTGTGGTCTGTGGGGACTGCTGGGGCTCTGGAGCAAGTAGCAAGGCACAGGCAGCTGTGGTGAGGGATGAACTGCAGCGGCTCTGCCCTGTGAACCACCTGTGGTCCCCACAGAGCAGTGTGGCGGTAAGATCTGGGGGGGCATGGGGTGCAGGAGGTCTGTCCTTTGCACCCAGGGAGGTTACAGGCTGTCTCCTGGCTCGGCAGACCTGTGGGAAGGATGATGACATCTCCTGAGCCTCCATTCAGGAGTGTGATGGACACAGGAGTTGCCTCTTCTCCCAGGTGATGGAGGAGACACTGGCCCTCCGGGAAACTGCTGCTGTACTCGACCACCCAGTGAGCCCTGCCTGTGCAGCCCTTCTCTGTGGAGAAACCAAGCCACAGAGCAAGCAGTGGGCCCTGGAGGAGCAAGTCTCCTTGCCAGGATGGGGCCCAGTGGCTCTAGCTGAGGAGATTGAGGCATGCAGCCACGATGGGGTGTGGGGCCACTGCTCTGCTTCAGCTTCCGTCCCACCAGTGCGTCCCTGCACCAACCTGTGCGTCCACAGCTCCAGAGAGCTTTCTGTGGAGGGGGGCAGGGGTGAAGGGGTGGTCAGCAGATGGCAGTCGTGCTTGCGCTCCAGGCCAGACAGTTTCTGGAACCCAGCAGCCCTGATGAAATTTCATGCTCCGATGGGCATGACCTGAATGGACAATTAGCCCAAGACAGGAAGGACCTGAGTGTCAGTTATTTTTCATCACTGTCTACCACCAGAAAGCAGCATCTGGGCTCCAGCCTGATGGACCACAAAGGGTCTCCAGACTACCTGCTGCTCCCTTGCTTTTCTGGCTCCATCTGCTGAACCCTGAGCAGTTCAAGTACAGCTGCTCCTGCCTCCTGCCCAAGTGCTGCTCAAATCTGATTTCAGCACCAGAGGGACTTGCAGCCCATCACAGCCTCTAGATGCCTTGTCCTGGCATCACACAAACACCATCCCAATTATGGAACAGCCCCTCACTTAGTATGCTTGCTGTGCTGCCTTTGCTCTGCTGTCTATCAGGCTCAAAATGCAGGGTCTTCCCCTCTCCATACCTGGATCTGGGGCTCTTAGCTCATCTCTCCCAGCTTCAGGGGACTACTCAGTCTGGTGCGCAAAACAGGCCCTTTCTGACTGGTCCCAGAGGCCTTGGCTGCTTGCGGAGCAAAGCAGATGGCACGGTTGCAGCAGTGTGTGGCCTGTGTGCCACATGTCCTCAGCCATGCTGGCTAAGTATCTCGATGTCTAGATATCATCCCTGGGTTGTGATCTCCACACTTCCTTTTGGTAGCAGACCCTCAGCCAGAGAAAACCCACACAGCACCACCAAAGGAGGGCCCTCCCTGTCACTGAGGGATCTGGAGAGGGCTGTCTGCAGTCACCTGGATGGTGAACTCTCTCGTTCCTCTGCCACATCTTCTCCTGTCATGCTCTGCCTGCCCCATGGCCAGCTGCAGTAGGTGTGAGGGAGCCCTGCTGGGCTCTGCTCCCCACATGGGGGTCTCTGTGCAGTGCTGCTGACCAGACCCCAAGGATGGCTTCCAGCATGGCTCCCAGGGACACATGCAGAGCTCTCAGAAGAGCTCCAGGGTTACCTTTGGGTGGTGCTCTGCTCACTCAGGGACTGTTGGGTGGCCTTGAGGTAACTCTGCCTCCGAGCTGCAGTTTTTGGAGATGGTTTGGGGCTGGTTTCTGAGTCTTCACTATCATCATCCCCCATGGCTTTGATGTAACTCCCGCTCCGCATGCGCCGGCATGGGATCTCACTGTCTTTGTCCCGAGACAGTGTGTTGTTCCACTCCCCCTGAGGCACCTGCAAGAGTAAAGGGAGCGTGAGCAGTGATGGACAGTATCTCTGGGACCAGAGGGACCCTGGGGATTCAGGGGATCGGTGTCAAGGCTGATTGTAGTAGCCTCAGCTGGGGAATAGTGGGAATGGGCAACGCGATCCCTTTCCAACCCTCCCTTGCCAGCTCATGCCAGGCAGTCTTATGTTTGTTTGCCTCAATTTCAGCATATGTACCCACATACATTCACTTGATGACCACTGGACCATGCTTACACAGTTGATATAAGCTGCACAATGCCAGACACAATGAGAAGGGAAGAGCCTCACCAGATTTACTGCATGTTGGGACATGAACAGCACACATTTGTTTAACAGAAAGCCCATGCTTACTTAAAGTAAAGCACACACATTGTTCAGGCCAAAGCCAGTAACAGCTGCACAGATCAGGACCTATGGACCAGAGTCCAATCCTCCCTCCAAGATTTGAAAGTTGAATGAGACTCTCAGTGTCTGAAATTCATTTTGGCAGCCAAGCCAGGCCCTCACAAGTCCTAGAGCAGCTAGGGTATGTAGGCTTTGTGCTGGTCTCTGCACAGAGGTGAGGAGTACCTTGCAACAAAAGCATTTCTAACATTACTAATTGTGGCAACTCTGTCATCAATTTAAGGCAGACACAGTCTCTAGTTTTCTCTGTAGACATGGTCAAGCTAATGCTTTCCACAAGGCCTGAAGTTCTGATCAGATTAACTAATACCATTGCCTGTCTATCCTGCAAAGGATTTGTATAGGCTGCCAGTGGCACAGGCAGGGCTCTGGACCAGCAGAAGAGCCAGATGTTAGCCCAAGGCTGAACAAGGCAAGATCACATGCAGACCGGCTAAGAGAAGGGGCAACTGGAGCTGACAGGAGCAAGTCCTGTTTTTGTGACTAGTTTTGTTTGTGGTTGGCCCTTGAACAGTCCTTAAGATAAGAGGGGGATGAAGAGAGGACTGAAGCAATTGTTCCTACAGGGCTCACTCATCAGCAATCTGTTCTGCAGTTTTTGCCTGGGAGGGTACAACAGTACGGGCTGTCTGTGCAAGAGAAGGGCAGGCAAGCCTGAGGACAGCTGGAGTATTCCTCAGTACAGAATAGCTGTGGCTGTTGGTACATCTTGCACCCTGCAGAACTGCCCACTGCACTGCCTGCAGCTGTAACTGATCCAGAGAGTGATGGTGAGGGAAAGCCAAAAACTGCGGATTCTGAAAGAGATCTTCACTTAGAAGTACGTGAGGACCAGGACAACCCAAGGCTGCCCAGCCTGCTGCAGGGAATCTGCTGGTTGGGGAGAACCAGTGGGGAGCAGCTGTGTGCTGAGCCAGCTTGTGCTGGTGAGAGCATCCACATTTACTTTGCTGACAGAGCTGTTGGATTTACCCAACTCCCAAAGGGGCTGTAGGATTAATCAGTCAGTTTTTATCTAGTGCTTTGGGAATGCAGCTAACTGTGATCAGCTGGAGCTGCTAAGTACCACTCTGTTCTTGTTCCCCTCATTTGCAGCAGGCTGGTTTGCGTGCGCTGCCTGCAGCTGCTGGGGTGCAGTATCATCCTGGGGCTGCAGAGCTGCAGGTAGAGGCTTCCTGTTCTCTTGCCTGTGCGGGGTGTCAAGATGTGGGCTCAGACACTCACAGCAGCCTTTCTCACTCTGCCCACTCTGCCCTAATGAAGTCAGGAGTTCAGTCCCTGCTCCCCTGCTGTGTCTGTGCAGGAGAACCCTTACAACCTGTCGGATCCCACTGGTGATACGTCTCCTATAACTCCGAAGGGGTTCCCCCATCAGAAGCCTGTTCTGCCACATCCAGAGAGTGCACCAGTGTGGGCTGGCTGTGCAAAAGAAAGGTAGCAATGGTTTTAATGAGGATACAGTGCAGAGAGCCAGAGGCACCGCACTGCTGGTGTGGGGACCTACGTGGAGCAGGTCCCACATGTAAGATACAGACCTTGCCAGGCCCCCCCCCCCTGCAGCGGGGTTGCACAGCTCATTCCCACTCTGCCTCCTGCAATCTTCCTGCTTAACAGTGGCTTCTGGGCTGGCTGCTTGTGAATTCAGGAGCTTACAGGCTCCAGGTATAACCCCACAGGCTTCTACAAAGTAAGAGAAGAATCCTTTCTCTCCTGGGTATGAGAGCTCTCTCTGCCTAAGCATAGCGGTCTGCGAGGAGTGGCCCCGAGGCCAGCCAGGACGGGGCCTGCTGGATGAATCCTTGCTGTGCAATAGAAGTCCCTGGCAGTCCTGCATCACAGGGGCCCTGGGAAGTGCTGTTGTACCGACTCAACTGCCTTGGTGCCAGGCCTGACTTCAGACTGGATTTTGCTGCCAGAGGATGGGTCGCACCCTCCTGCCCACACACCTCCTGGGCCGATGTAAGCTGAGCACCCCAGAGCAGTGCATGCCCCTAGCTGAGCTAGGACATAGGCCTCTCCTTGAGACAGGCTGAAGTAGCCTCCCTGTGAGGACAGCCGTCTGGTCCTAACTCAGCTGCCTTGTTTCTCCTTTCCCTCACCTTGTCAAAGCAGCAAGCTTGGTGCCAGAAACAAAGAAGTTCCCAAGGTGCTCCACATTTCAGTTTCCAAGGGAAGGGACAATGCTTGGCAGGACACCCTTCGACTCTAGTGCCCCAGTTTGGAGTTTGTCACACAAATGGCATGAAGAGAGAACGGGGCCTCTGATTGCTTTTACTGCCCATGGGTCAGAGTGCAGAATGAGCATTTAAGGAGGTGTCCTTGGGGATCTTCAAAAGCAGTGCAGGTTTTAGAGGTGCTTGTTCTGCATACTGCTGGGTGCTTCTCTGCATTTTCAGGCACCTGAGGGCTCAAAGAGCCTGTCTCAGACTCTTAAATAATGGGGGGTGAAGAGCATTTCCTGTCATCCAGGGACAGACCTTGACAGTGACTGACAGCAGGATCTCTTGTGGCAGCTGGGACCCTGGGCTCTGAACATATCCCGTGTTTTAAAGGGAGGACAAAGATGAAATGAGAGCTGTTATGTTACACATAAGCCTGACATGGAGAAACTTGGGGTTCCCTGTCACCTGGTTTCTCTTGCTGTTTTTCCAGATGTAGGTTTTGTTCTGCATGTGGTGGTTTGGTTAGCATGAAAGGTGTGGGAGCATGAGAGTGTCCAGGTCCACAGCCCTTGCAGGTGGCCACTGGCCACAGAGGCTTGGGGTCCACCATGCCTAGACAGCTGCATGGAGGGAGGAATGGACAGCCGAGGATCTGCCAGGCTTTGGGTGCAGATTCCTCTCTGTTTGGTTTGCACAGTGTCCCTTAGCACAGCTACTTTTCTGTCCCTGAGAGCTGGGCTCCGTTGGTATTCTGTGCAGTACTGCATTTTGTAAAACAGCAGTGCCTTCTGGCTCATCTGTCCCTAGTATCGTGAGCTAAATGTGGAGGGGACAGGAAAGAAGGTGCTACACAGGGATTTTTTTCTAAAAGAGCATTAGTACAAGGGAGCACGCAGCAAAGAATAAAATTCCACCTCCATGGTGGGGGTGAACGAGCTGTGCTGTTCCTATAACTTTGGTGGGAACTACAGAGCAAGCAGTGTTCCCATTCACATATGAGCCAGCTCAAACATGCAGCCCTGTCCCAGGACACATGGACATGCATCCAATGTGAGCACACCTGCCGAGGCCCCGCAGAGCTGGGTGCAGTGCGCAGGGATGCACGTGCCATGCATCCAGGCTGCAATGCAAGAAGTACCTCACTGAGGGCACAGTGCTGCTCCCTCTGGAGCTGGTCTTTGTGGTGTCCTGAGGGCTATGTGTAGTATCAGACATGTCTCAAGAAAGAAAGCTGGAGCCCAGGCTACCTGTGTCCTACCTTGGCCTTTGGGGAGGAGCACTTTGGGGACAACCCGGACTGGACTTCCTTCCCTCTGGAAGTTCTCATGGAGGTGACTGGCACTCAGTGGGCTGCCCACCCTGACTTGCCCATTTGTGTTTGGGGCCACTGGGGAGTTGGGGAAGCTTTGGTGGGGTTGGGGAGGCAAATCTGAATGAAGCTCCAGGCTAACAGTGCTGGTGGTGAGGCCCTGCGCTGTGGGAGCACCGGAGAGGCAGGGGCTGTGCCACTGGTGCTGTGACCATGGCTCCCTTTCCACAGCTGAAAACAGCCATAATACAGCCATCTCACTGCTTGTTTTGGGAGATGATTATGAAAGACCCAAGGCCTGGACATGGCTGTAGCATTCCTGTGTGCCCCCTGGCTGCACTGAGGGTCACAGAGGTGCCCGGGCAGCATGGATCCTTCCCTTGGCCCAGACGGGACCCAACTGTGTGTGGGGCAGAGGCTGCTCAGCCCTTCCTGCTCCTGCCTGCCGATGGCCCAGGACATTTCTGGCTCCAGGGAGCTCCTTGGGCTCTGACTGCCACAGTCATGCACGAGGCCCACAGAGAAGACAGGAGCTCAGTCTCTATCCCTTTGGAGCTGTGCTCTAGCCCTTCTCCAAGGTCCTTGCCTTGAGGGCTGCACCGGATAATCCCCCCTCTGAGGCACATGGCCAGACCTGAGTGGAGCTGGGCTCACTCATTCTTAGGTCTCATGATTGGCACTGGAAATAGGACTTGAAATGTCACAAAGAGCCCCAGTTGTCCCTGATGAGCCCCGAGCCTTCCCAGAGCCTACAAATGGAACAGGAAAAGTGAAAAACCTTGGGGTCTTACCCCAGTTTGGAGGCTGGGGGATCTGTTTGTCCCCATCCCACTTTTCATGTCCTTGGGTGAAAAGAGCATTTCTGCAGCAGCAGAGCTGGCTGCCCTACACTTCCTGCATGCGGGATCTGAAAGCATGTAGAAGCTTCCGGCTCCTCACCACTGCAGGAATGGGAGCTGGCAGGGAACCTGTCCTCTTCCAGAGGAGCATTTCCTACATGCTGTCCACCAAGTGCTGGAGGTGACTTCTCCACATCTGGCTTAGATCCCTTCCCAGGTGAGCGACTGGTTGCAACTGCCATAACCAACCCCGAGGCTGTAGTCCTTTGCCCCACCTGGTGAGTCCTGCATTGGCCATGATCTGTCAGGTTTTGGGGGTACACGGTGTGCATCACGTCTCCTGGGCTTGGTGCCTGGTGTGGTGACTCTGTGCCCTGCCCAGCCTTGTGGTAGGGGCTGCTGGCCCCATCCAATGGTTCCAGGAGGGTCAGGGAGGGGAGGGAGCTGGGCAAATCTTCCCCTCAAAACAAGTTCCCTACCTGGCCGCTGCCTGCGTCGGTTGGCCCGGGGCTGAGGGGCTGGTCCCACCTCCGTGGGGGCTCGCTCGGTGGCAGTGGGGCGGCACCTGTGTCCTCCCAGCCGAGCGGTGGGGCTGCCCAGCTGCTGGCCGGGCTCATGCCACCCAGCTGTGCCCACAGCCCTCCGTCAGGCTGTCAAGAAACGGAGGCTCATTACATGGGTGGGGAACAAACCAGCAGGGCTGTCTCATACTGGGCCTGGCCCCACTGGGGGAGTGAGCACTGCACGGTGGCCGTGGGGTCTCCTGTGCCACGCGTGCTGCCACACACAGAGGGGATCTGCAGTGGATCTAACTGAAAGGAGGGGACAAAGAAAAAAAACCAGGCCGAGGACATGTCTCCAATGACATTTCTGATACAGCAAGTCCCTCCATAATTTGATTTTCAGCAATAACCAGCCAGATATAAGCAGCAGTTCGTGCTTCAATAATTCATGGCTCTTTACAGCTTGTAAGCCCACTGGCTGCAGCCAGGGGAGCCAATGACACCTTTACATTAGAAAAGAATGCTAGAGATTTACATCAGGTATCCCACCTGATCATCCCACCCCCTGCTTTCCCCATCCAGGCCTGGCTTATTTGTCTTCATTCCTCTCTCCTAGGCACAGCCAGGTTTATGTTCTTCAGGTGCAGCTTTATAAACCCCCAGCGACGTGGTGCTCCCCCCAATGGAAGCCTGTGGCCCGCAGCATTAGCCATGCAGGCCCAGCCATGCAAGCCAGGCGGCTGGCACTGCTCTCCTTGCCGCGCAGCCCCAGGGGGAGCAGCAGTGGGAGCCGAGCCCTGCTGAGCTGCAGGTCCTACCAGCACTCCAGGGAAGCTCTGCGGAGCGGGGCTGACAGGGCGCGCTGGCACATCCTTGCAACACATGGATATAAGGGATTAACATCAGTTATTACTGGCGTCCTTTTGGCTGTGGGATGATGGCAGTGCTTGGCCACAGGCCAGGAGCCATCCTGCTCAGGTGATTTGCCCTGGCTATGGTGGCTGCAGGGTCTGCATGGGCAATGGGATGTGTTTGGTGCGTGGGGATCCCCCAGCAAACTTTGGTCACAGCAGCAGGTGCTGTGGCTGCGGTGAAGTGGGGAGCAGGGGGCTGGAGGTTGCCCTTGTCATGGGCACCACATCTCCTGCTGGCACTGCTGTGGCCCAGCACAGGGCCTGGGGAAGTTTAGAGCAGCCTGACCCCATCAGTGCTGCATCTCTGCGGGTCTGTCCCTGAAGCTGGGGTCTGGGGGAATTTACACTTGTGTGTCCCCAGCCCAATCTTGGCAGTGTGACTTGGGGTGATTGCTGAAACATCTGTCTGGTGCTGTTTGATAAGGCCCACCGGGCAGTAGGGTGCCCACCTAGAGGGCACTTTCTTGTTTTCCTGCATGAAGCAAACCATAACGCCTCACTGCACCTACCTGCAGGTAGTGATAGGCCAAGTCTTGATGGCAGGACTTGGATTTCAGCAAGGCTTTGTCGATTGTGGCTGAGGCCTTCTGGCACACTTCCCGAGCATGGCTGAGTGTCAGCGTGGACCAGGAGCCCCTCTTAATGTAGTTGGAGTCATTGTTAATGGGGATATTGGTGCAAGGGGTGACCTTGAGGTCGTTATTGCTCTTGGAGGATTTCAACATGTGCTCGCTGATGGTGTTGTAAGCATGCATGAAGTACTTCGGCTGGCTGTGGTCTGGCTGCCGGCCCAGTGTCATGAGGCCCATTGGGTTGCGGTAGCTGCAGGTGTCACTGTCTAAGTTGTCATCTGAGCTCCACCAGCCTGATATGTTGGATCTGGTCCTGCGCTTGGGCTCGGAAGTCTTTGCTCGGTCTTTGCTCTTGCTCCTTCGGTTCTGCTTGGGGTCATCAGCCCCTTTCTTACCGTTCACATTGCCTTTGGTGGGGCCCTCCAGAGACTGGGACTTGGCAAATAGTTTCTGGACGGAGTGGACAAGGTGCCGGATCCGCCCAGGGCTTTCACTCCGGTGTTTTGCATCACTCCTCTGAAACTGGAGGGTGCTGAAGCCATCTCTGTGGATGGGCAGCTGTTTCTCAAACTGGTCAAGGAGGTTTGCAGGCAAGCGGTTGATTTTGGTGGCTTGGGCATGGCTTGGAAAAGGGTTCTCATCTGGGACCTCGAAGTGGGAGTTGTAGTGGATGCGGGGGAAGGTGCTGCTATTGGAGATCTGGTTGTTGAGTGGGAGGAGGCAATCACCATGGAGGGTGTTCTGGGTTGGGAATCGGGGGTCCATGGTGAAGGAGTCAGTGGGGCTGAGGAGATATGGATTCCTGTCCTGGGGGGCATAAAGAGAGTCTTGAGGGGAGTCCAGGTTATCAGAGAGGTGGCGGCTTCTGTTATCTCCTAAGCCCTTCATGGTCCCACTGTTTTCTAGAGCATCGCTCAGGGGTGGTGCAAGCAGAGCATTTGTGTGAGTGCCAACCCTGCTCCCCTGCGCTTCTCTGCACCTGGAGAAAGAAGAGAAATGCTCAGAGTGTGCTGAAGAGGTCCTTGGCAGCCCATTCCTTACTGTGGAAACCTTGCAACAGCTGTCCCAGCTCTAAAAACAAATGCCCCAAGGTCAAGGGATTGAAGAGAGAAACAAGACATGAGAGAGACTGTACAGCAGAAGGGGAGGAGAAGCGATGTGAGAACCAAGGACTGGAGATAACAGGGCACAGAAGTAGAGGATATGTTTATTTTAATGGTGTCCCTTCCTCAGCCAGCATAACGAATGATAGCAGGGATACTGCCAGCAAATCACTGCTCCTGTCCCATTTGTTCAGGGGGCTGAAGAAAAACCTGCTGTCAGATACTACACATGGGCCTTGCTCGAGCCAAGGGAAGCTTGAACGTCCAGTCCTGCTGCATTATGTTTTGTGTTTCTGTGGTTACCGGATCTCTGAGGGGAGCTGGCAGCCCTGCTCTGTGTTGCTTGCAGCTGCGCTAATGCAATATGATGTCAAACGTTTCCTCTCTGACAAGCACTGGGGTTTATGGCATGTTTTACCCCGGAGGAAAATGTTTCAGTAGCTCAGATGAGAGCAGAGGTGTTTTTAAACACTCAGAGCCTGACCTGAGAAGCTGCTTGCTGCTCAGCTGATCTTTTCTGCCCTGCTGCATTGCTCCTGGCGGAGCTGTGCCATCCTGGCTGTCTCTTGCTATGGTGCCCCTCAGTCACCATGGCCCTCACAGCAGATACAGGCATCCCTGGAGGCTGGTGGAGGCTACAGGCTCTGAGGTTTGGATGTGACTAATCTGCATAGCAGAAGGGAGCACCAAGGTGTACTGATCCCATCCTGCTTGTCTTCCATCCCATCCTCATTGACTCCCATCTGTGCGGGGCTATACAGGAGGATAAGACTAACTCTTCTTGGGTAGCTTAAAGAAAATCAGTTATTAGATTTCCCATACTTAAAACCTCACTGAAATCATGTACTGTATAAACTAGTTTTTATTTCCTTTGACCTTTTCTAGTTTCTTATTTTCAACTGAGTGTAGTTTGAAGGCAACTAGAAAACACTGAAGCATACTACAGGTGTAAAAATCCTGAGTGCTCCAGCCACACTGCCCAAGCTGTGGAAAGCAAGGGTAAAAAATTTGAGGAGGAAGACTTGCCTGCTGTAGATGAAGATCAGGTTTGGGACCATCTAAGGAACCTGAAGGAGCACAAGTCCATGGGACCAGACAAGATCGATCCACAGGTTCTGAGGGAACTGGCAGATGAAGTTGCCAAGCCGCTATCGTATTTGAGAGATTGTGGCAGCCTAGTGAAGTTCACACTGATTGGAAAAGGGGAAACATAACCCCCATTTTCTAGAAGGGAAGAAAAGAAGATCCAGGGAACCACAGACCAGTCAGTCTCATATCTGTGCCTGGCAAGATCATGGAGCAGATCCTCCTGAAGGCCCTACTGAGGCACATGGAAAATAAAGAGGAGGTGATTGGTGATAACCAATGTGGCTTCATCAAAGGCAAGTCATGCCTGACAAACTTCATGGCCTTTTATGATGGAGTTACAATGTCAGTGGATAAAGGAAGAGTAATTGATGTCATCTACCCGGACTTCTGCAAAGCATTTGACACTGTCCCTCATGACATTCTGTTTGCCAAATTGTAACAAAATTGATTTAATGGATGGACAACTTGCTGGATAAAGAACTGGCTGGATGGTCTCATTCACAGAGTTATGGAGGAGAGGAGAGGAGAGGAGAGGAGAGGAGAGGAGAGGAGAGGAG
>JAPSGF010000017.1:6364504-6381807 GCA_035772895.1 Perdix hodgsoniae | reverse complement strand
AGAGGAGAGGAGAGGAGAGGAGAGGAGAGAAAAAAGGAAAGGAAAGGAAAAGAAAGGAAGAGGGAAAAGGAAAAGGAAAAGGAAAAGGAAAAAAAAGGAAAAAAGAGTCTGGTTTGCAAGAGAAAAGGGGTCAGGGGACAGCTTGGCTTGGGGAAGGCTCAGGGAGCAAAGAGATGGGGAGGTAAATCTGAGGGACTGTGGGGACAAATGGACAGGAAGGAAAAGAGAAGTTTGTATGAGGGGCTGGAAGGATGGAAACAAAAGGGATGGGGGGGCAGGAAGCAGGGGAGGCCAGGGTGCACCCTTTCTCCTACTGCTATTGCTGAGTGTGGACAGTCACTTCTATATCGTTCAATTTCCTCCTTTGAATTCTTACAAGGTGAACAGCCAGTCTGATTCTGTCCTTCTTGCCTTGGGCGTCCCTTCACCTGTTGCCAGCTGCTCAGTGGGGCACAGCTTCCACGCTGGGCATGCATGGGTCAGGACATGGGTCTACTGGAGCGGTTGTAGCTCTGCATCTGCTGGAGCCCACTGTGCTGTGGCTGCTGCATCCCCCGTGAGCTGATTTCCCTTTAAGATGGATTAAACTGTTTTTGCTGCATTTCAATTACTCTCTGCAACTCTTGGCACTTCATTGAGACATGAGGTGGGGGAAGAAAAAGCTCAACAAGCCTCTCTCCCACCTTTTTTTTTTTTTTTTTTTTTTTAATTTGGAAGGATGATAAAGCTGGAAATTAAATCTCCCAAATCCATGACCCTGCAGCTCACAAACTGAGCAAGGGCAATCTGCCAGGACAGCTGCCTGGCCCCTGCTACATCCCTCCACATCCCCAGCACAGTCTGACTGGGGAAGGCTCTACTTATGAGATGCTGCATGGAGAGGATGCATCCCTGAGCCCAGGGGAAGCAGTGTGGCCTATTACCTTCCTTCCCCTCAGCCTGTTTTCTCTGTGTTCCCTTTCCCACTAGTTTTGCTGATGCTCAGAGGTCTCTGATGTGCAGCAGATGACCTGACATGTCTTATGGCAGTCCTGTGTGTCCCAAAGGGGTCTCCTTTGTCTCAAGCACAATATGCAACATTAGCACTACAGTCACTGTTTGCAGCATCCCAACTGCAGCTCCCAAGACTGAATAGTAGATGAGATTTCAAATAAGACAGATGATAACCTTGCCCAAAGAAGCTTCCTGCTCAGCAGGGAGTCCTCTCCTCACCTGGCAGAGCAATGCCAACTGCTCCCTCCTGTAGGGCCCATGACTGCTGTGCACCTCTGCTGTGCTGGGAAATGGGGCTAGGATATGGGCTGCTGGGTTTGGTCTGCTCCAGAAAGACTGAATCACATCTTCACTGTGAGCTAAAAAGCTTCCGCTGTTGTAAGAGATCCTTCACTGAGTGCAAATATTTGCTAGCCAGTCTCTTTTTAAGAGTAAAGAGATTAGGCTGGCCTGAGCTCCGGACAAAGCAGGGGATAAACAAAAGGGAGTGGATAGAGAAGAGGAGCCGAGTGCAGTGTGTATCCCAGCTAAACACACCTTCCCTAGCTTTCCATCCTGCCCTCGCTCCCACACGCCTGCCCAGCTTCTGGCTGCTCATCCACCCAGCAGCCAGGCAGTGCTTACTGAATTACTGTGACGTGAGTCCTTGCAATTATGGTTTGTATCTCCTTGCAGAAAGTGAGAGAGAAAATGTCAAAATGTCACCTCAGGAAGAAGCCCAAAGAGATGCCCTGGAGATATCTGTCTATCTTTGCAATGCTTTAACACCTCTGAAGTTACTTCTATCCAGCCAGGATGCCTCTGGTGGCAGCTCCAGCTTGTGATGTCTTGTCCTGCCTGCCCTCCACATGGAGCAGACACCTTCCTGCGCCTCATCCCTGGAGATTAACTCCATGTCCTTCTGGAGGTGCCCCCCCAGACTATGTGCTGTATCTTCAAAAGGATGGCTGCCCAGTGGACACAGGTTCATTTCCATCTCCCCATAGAAATTACTCCTGAGTTGCCCTGATAAGGAGATGGCAGCAGAAGGTTCTTACTCTGACCACTGGAGTCTACACGGAGGCTGTTACTTGCCCATTTTGAACAGACTCAAGCCCCATGTACAAAGTCTGGGAGGCTCCTGTGCTCTCTGAGGGGACAGAGCACTCACATCAAATCAGCCATGTTAGGAACCACTGGTCTAATCAGCCTCTCTGATGGGACTCTGTGCTGGAATAAACTTTGGAGAACCAGCTGTTCCTTCCCACCATGCCTCCACATGGTGGGAATTACAGCAGCAGAGCTTTCCAACAGTTTCCAGATTTGTTCCCTATGGAAACACCAAAGCTGTACTCCTACTCTGCATGCCAGCCCAGGAGCTCTCATCCTTGCTGAAGAGCAGAAGGAAGCTGCCGTGGTGGGTGGCTCCTGGGACAGCTTGGCTCTGCCACGTTAACCAGTCACATCTCAACTTAAATCATAACGTGCCACCAAATAAATGCACCATACACCCAACAGCCAGACTTTGGCCCAGCTGATGCCCACAAACAGTCAGAGACTAGGCTTCTTGGCTGGCAAATAGTGAAAACTCTGACTCCTGACTCATTTGAATCAGGAACTTCTTGCCATCATAACCTTTGAGGAAAGCTTGGCTGCTGAAGCAGGGCAGGCCATGAAGGATTGCTCAGGCACAAGTCCAGCCCAGGAATCTGGTGGACTGCAGGCACCCCAGAGCTGCCTTGCTGTGCCCTCTGCCCATCAGCTCTGCCATGGCCCCACACACCGTCATCTCCCACGTAAACCTCAGCTCAGCCATTCTAGCTGGCTGCGAACACAGGGGTGGCTTTTATATATAGAAACCTGGCAGCATGCTAATAGCTAGCTAGATAAGGAAGAAGTGATTCGCAACCTGAACAAGAAAAACGACTCCCCTCACCCTGCCTCTAGAAGCTTAAAAAATTGTATACTGTGGTGTAGGTGACGTAGGTCTGCCTACACGCCTGATCTCAAATGTTCCCCGAATTAGCAGGAACACTTCATGTGGCATTCAGCAAGGGGGGCCGCCGGCCTCCAGGGCATTGCATTAATGATGATTCAAAGAGTTCAGAATCTAATCGCAAGGGATAAAAATAGCCAACTTCTTCTCAGAACGATTCATTGCTCAACAGACCTTCCTCCAGCCTCCTGCCTTTTGTTCCTCCCCAGGAGCTCCCCCAGTGCTGCAGCTGAGCAGTGCTGCTTGCTGTGGGCCACCACGAAGGGCTGAAGCCGTGGCAGAGCCCTGGGGGTTGTGGTCTCCTTGCTCTCGGGCCAAAGGTGTGTCAGTGTTGGGGCTGGCAGTGGATGCCCACTGTGGTGATGGGGAGGGGTAGGGTCTGGCTAGAGCCTTCACAAAACAAGAAATAACTTTTTCCTTGTATGCTGCACGCATTTTTTTTTCATTTTTTTCTCATTTTTCTTTTTTTTTTTTTCTTTTCTTGTATCAGCGCAACCAATTTCTGTGAAAATCAGTGATTACAATATGGCAGATTTTTGACTTAGGGTGTTGACTAATTTGGAGAGGCAGATGAGAAGGAGAACCTGTTTTCATGCAAATATCGCTGGTAACAGAACCAACTCTCAAGGGAATGAAATTTAAGAACCTATTTGATTGTCCCTGAATAGACATTTCTCAAAGTTCTCCAGAAGAAGTGATCTGCTCTGAAGAAGGAAATGCAAAACATTAAGGAAGTCAAATGAGACAAACAAAGGGAAGGTAAGAAAGGGAGGTTTTCAGGAAGAAAGCTGATGAAGGGAAGTGGAAGGACCAGGGAAGTGAGCAAAGGGCACTTCGCTGTGGTTTGAAGCCTCACTGCAGGTCTGTGCTCCCTTACGAGGCTCTCTGTGCACATGCTGGTGGTGCTGCATGCTCCAGCATGTCTGAAAGAGCAGCCAATAAGACAGCTTGAGAAAGAAAGATCATTTCTTCTGCTCAGTGCTGTCCAAGTGGCCAGGTGGAGTGTGTGTGCATTTGCAAAGCCCTCCATGGAGCAGGCAGAGCACTCCACGTGTCTGCCCTCCATCTGATAGTGCATGCTGTGACTCCCGGTGATGGAGATTTTCCACGTTTGCAGTGAGCATCTGTGGCACAGCACAAGGGCAGGCTGCTCTGCATTGGCTGGCTGTGACACTGCCCCACTGCGATCTTCTGGCCACATCCTCCTGCCTCACTGTGCTGTCAAAGCCAGCAGCCTGGCGCTGGAGCACCAAGGTGAGGGTGAGGTAGGGATCGCTGGCAGGACAAGGACAGGCTTCTTGCCCTAGATTATTTATGACACAGCAGTTATGGGGTGCACTGTGTGGCAATGACTGCTGCTGCTGTGTCACCAGATCTCTGCAGCTTACAGAGATCTTGCTTTGTACAAGGGCAGCTGCTCCTACTGCCTTCATGTCTGGATGGCGCTAGGCGGAGCCCCACCTGCATTCAGGATGCGGGATGGAGGTGCTCCCTGGCGGTGGCCCTGCTTTGTGCCTGAGACAAAGCAGCTCATGGTGCAGCAGGGCCTGAGGGGCAAAGGGGTGCAGGTGGGGAAAAGTCAGCAGCTCCCTCTGGCATTCTTTCTGGAGAACAGACCAAAACTCATCTGCAGCCTCCTGCATGCTCAGAGCTGCGGGAACACTTCCTTTGTCTCAAACTAGGTCAGTGCAGAGGCGTGATGTTACTATAGCAATTGGTATTAGATTTCATAACTTTATTTAGTGATGGGTGTGATGCAGGATTCACTACGAGATGGAGGGAGGGTTGTCATTGAAACGCCCTCAGCAGCTCTCCAGCCTCGGCCTCCCCCTGCCACCACCCCTCCAACCACACGCACACAGCTGTTCCCCCCCCCGGCAGAGATGAAGAGCCCCAGAGGCTGCCCCAGGCCGTGCCGTACCTCTCACAGCTTGCAGGGTTGCAGGACTAGGCCAGATTCAGCATCCTGTGCACTGCGTTTCTCTCTGGGCTCCAGAGCCGCCCCTCATGAAGACCTGCCAGGCAAAGAGAAAAGGGAAAATGTCCTCAGGTCACAAAGCACCACGGACTCTCCCTGCCGAATGTCCCAGCCCAAAACCTGGTTATGTAAAGTCACCGCAACTCTGACTGACACCCGGGTCGTCATCATTAATTCCTAGCAAAGACACCAGGGAAGTGCTAGAAGGCATCTTGCCAGGGAGGCAAAGGCGATACCTGTGTGGGAGGTGTGGAGGTGGGTTTCCTGTCCCTCAGCATCACAAACAGACTGAAAGGATGGACTAGAAATCATCTGGGTGGGGAGGAGACTATGCAAAATGCCTGGGCTTCCTGCCTGGAGGCACAGGGCTGGGGACAGCCCCTTTGTGGGGCTTTTCCTTCCCCACTCTTTTATCTTAAAACAATCCTTCAAGGACTCCCGTTGTTGCCCACATCTCTGCCTTTGTTTCTTAAACATTCCAGGACAGCAGGGGTGGTTCTGCAACCCTCTGTGCCTCAGCCTTTGTGCTTCGCTCTTTGCTCAGTGTCCTGGCAGAACCTGGGAGAGCCTGGAAAGGAGAGAAGGACAGATGTGGGGATGGACACCTCCTCTGTGATGGCAGCTACCTCTGATGCATTTAGCCTGCTGATATACCTGCTGAAACCAGCATCTTATTTTCACCTATTGATGCCCATTACATTTATGCTCAAGCAGACCATGCTAATTCGTTCCCATCTGGTCACTAGGTGCTACTGTATTGCAGCTAAAATGTTGTGGTTCCTTCCTTATTGTCATTCACCATCAGCTACATTGCAACTGGCTGAAAAATAAATACTCCCTGTAAGAAAAGTAAATAAATACATAGAAAAATAACAATGCTTCTTGGTGATCTCTAAAACCTATGCATTACAACACAGGTTGCGTTATTTTATCAGGGACAGTAAAGGTTATTTGGGGTTTTCATCAGTTAATTTCTGAAGTCGGCTTGTGTGCATGTGTTTTCTGTCCTGCACTGAGAAGATGCAGGCACAGTGCCAGGGCAGCCTGGGGCGTTCAGCCTTTCCCTGCTGATCAACAAGGGGAAGGAACAGCATGGGAACCCAGAGCAAAGAGATCAGCCTTCCTGTGCTGGCGTTTCTTCTCACTTCTAACTGGAGGGCTCCTAACACAGGAGGCACTTGGGTCTCAAAAGGCTGGATATGATGGACCGACAGAGTGCAGGTAGAAGGATAAGAATATTTGGCATTCCAGAGGCATTCGGAAAGTCCTAATGGATATCCCAACAGAGAAAAAAAAATCCTAAAAAAAACAGAATATGATCCTCCTAATCTGGTACAAATTCTCTTTCTCTTCCCACTAGTTCTGTACCACTTGAGTCCACAAAAATGCAGAGGAGATGGTTATAGGAAAGGCAGTCATCCTGGGAGAGCCAAGAAGGAGACAGCTGTTATTTGTCATGCCTATTCCCAAATGTCACCAGTCCTTTACACCAAAGTGCCTGCTCTGAGTTTCTAGCTGCTAGTGGGTACTCAGCTGTGAAAACCAGAGACAGAAGTTCTATCCAGGAGCCTCAGCAAACATGCTTCTGCCCAACCAAGGAGACCATTGCTGTAGAGGCATCAGCTCTTGAAGACAAGGTACAATTCCATATCCAAAGCTCACACAATCCTGAGATGTGAATGAGGTTTAAAGTTGCTGCCAACTGGCCACTGCTCCTAGTACTAAATATAAAGCTGTGTGCATGCAATAAGACCAGGTGTGACAAGTCTGCACACTTCAGGTGGCCATGCAGCAGTAATTGCATTGACACTAACGTTTTCAAAGCTCTCCCCTCACAAGTAATTTCCAGTTACTGGTGAGTTGTGTTGGGTATGAGACAGCAATCTAGACAGACAGAACCTGCAGTGGCCATTTGAACATCCAGTATCTGTGGCTGGTGTCACCCACATCCATTCACAGCATCAGCATCTGTGTGATCAGTATCCAGCAGCAGTTATTGCTCTCCAGCTCTAATGCCACCAGTACTGTTACAAAGGGTGACACTGTATGTCACTAGAGCAGCAGTGCCCATCATTAAAGTAACCAGCGTATGGTACAAATGTTATCATCATCCCTCACAGCACAAGTAGGCACCACTGTTGCCCAGCATCCTGTATCACTGCCTACTTGTGCTGCAAGCATCTGTTCCTAGGACTACCATTCCCTTTGTGTCTGTCACCAGAACTCTCAGAGTATCCCAGGGTACTACTAGGAATGGTGCTGACCCTGGGACCCATTGGCACACAGTGGCTGTGATGGGTAGGAGCAGAGCCCATGCTCCCTGCCTCCATGCACCTTGCAGGTTTCTCAAAACAAAAGGTGGAAGTATATATATATTTTTTCTGCAACACTGTTTTGTCTTTGCATGTTACTGTCAGACTGAGCAAGCAGTGCTATAATTACCTTTACAGCATCGACACCCCAAGGAAATGCGAAATAACAATTGTGCCACCAGCACAATAACATTACATTAGCTACATCCACCTCTATCATCCCCCTCTTTATCGCATTCTGAGGAGGAGCTTGTTCACCATATCGTGGCTGCTGTTGGAGGGAGCAGAACTGAAGAGGCCTTGTGGAAGACCTCAGTGGTGGTGGTACCACAGGCAAGAGGTCTCCAGACCGAGGGGGAATGCAAGGGCAGGTTGGATCCCAGAGTTCCTGTTCTGTTGTTTTCTGAGATCTGCCCTGCTGATGAACAGATCTTCTCTTCCCCACAGGTTTCAAAACAGTGAACTAAGGCCTCAGGGCTTCTGCAGCCAAACCTTCCAGGAGAAACCTGGTCACCTCCTGGGATTTGTTTGGCCTCATTCCTTCTGCCAGCCCCCCTTCAGGGCTGCTCTCACTTCATCTCATCCAGAATCACCCCCACAGCTTTGCTGGCACCAAGATAGGGCAAATAAGCCTGCTGTTGTTATCCAGAGCCTCGAGAGCGTCCTCACGCTCATCACCCTGGTCCCATCAGGACTGGAGAAACCAATCTGCTTGTGTTTGAGGCTGCATCTTGTCAGCAGCGTGATGGCTGAAGACGTCTCTCCCCACAGACAGTCCCGAGGTTCCGCCCTCCGAAGCTCTCCGTGGGGCTGAGGGCTCCGCCGCCTCCTGTCGCCCTGCAGCACCACGGAGAGCGGCACGGGAGGGCAGCACCGCCCAGCGCATCTCCTGCCGGCTGACAGCGGCGCGAGGGCTGCTGAAAACACAGCATTCCCCTCCTCCTGCTGTTATCCATAACTCCAGAGTCTGCCTCCCAGATTTACAGACCGCAAGTTCAGGTATGTCCATTACAAACCTCTGGCCTGCTCTCCCAAGATAGGCCCTAGTATCTCTCTGTGCAATTTCAGGAACAGAAATAATGAAAACAAATGTATGTGTGTTCTTGTACCCTTAATCCTATAACCATCTCTCTGGATAAAACAAATAGATTGAACTCCTTTGTGTCTCCAAGAAAGAACTAAATTTCATACGGAGGATGCTTGAGGCCTGATTCGAGAGCTATCACTTCCTCACAGGCAAGGAAAGAAAAAAGTGGTAAAATGGTGCTGTGTAGAGAGCAGAGAGTGCAGATGAGATACGGGTGTTCATAAAGGAAGAGCTTTGCAGCCAGTACTGCGGTGGGTCTGAAGGAGGTGAGAATGGAAAAATCTCTGTGTTAAAGCACCAGAGAAAACAATGGAGCAAGAGTGGGAAGAGTGACAACATCCTGCTAAGCCACAGGGAGCACGTTCCTTGCTCCAAACCCAGACGGCTGTGCTCTGTGAAGCTCCCCACACAGATGACTTGTCAGCAGAAGAGTTGTGTTCAGGTCACGGCTGGAGGGAAACAAGGTTACAGCACATACAGTGCGCTCTTCCTGCTCTCCTAACAGGAAGATACCCTAAACAAGGACACAGAGATAATGAGCACTGATCATGCCTAAGATTTATGGAAATTGAAGGAAGCAAGATGCTGTAGCAGAAGACCCACCCATAATGACCATCGTTCCTGAAAGGGCATAAAAATCTGGCCCCAAATCCCCATCCATGTTAATCAAGAGGAACCTAAGAGATGTTGTAGAGACTCAGCAGCAATTTTCCTCTCCTGTCTTTTTGTACAGAAAAACTTTCTGTTATTGTATAGTAAAGTTACAAAGAACTATCTAAAGGGTTTGGAGCTTGTGAGGATGCAGCTGAGAAAAAGGAGAGGGAGTCTGAGTGACTAAAATCTGTTTGACTTGAAAGATCTATCACTCTCCCTTCCCGTAAGTTTCTCCATTGAATTTTGTTTAATTAATTTACTAAATTACCACGTAACTGGGGTCTGCTTTGCCTGGCAGGAGAGAAGCCTGGGCAAGCCAGCAACCAGAGAGAAGAGGACATGATTTCCTGTGGGTGGAGGGGATCAATTCTTGGCACATAAGCAGCTTGGAGGTTCCTAGTAGCAAAATGGGAGATGGAGCAAAACTGAGACACCCAGCAGGAAAATGGATACTCCCACATAGGGGCCCCCACCACCAGAGGCTGGGCAGCCGTGACAGAGGGATTCCCTGGTCTGCAGTACTGAGGCATCTCCCAGGAAGTCGCTGCTGGGAATGGTAGGGAACGCAAGGGAAGCTGCCCTGGGGAGCCTTCATGTTTCTGCAGGTACCCAGCAGGAAGCATGAGGGAGATGGGGCTGGTGCGGTGCGGCAGACTGGGAGATGCTGCTCACAACAGGAAATCTTCCTCTGAGGGGCTGGGAAGCAAAGAGGGAGCAGGGCAGACTCAGTACAGGGTATGAAGCAGTGAAGAAGGGAAATAGGAGGGACTTCATTCGGCGTGACGTCATGATGTTGATAAGCAAATAGTTCCAGACAGCAGGAAACTTGAAGGAATTCTTTAGCTGCTGTCACGCTGAGGACAAGGAGCTTAGATAATATACTCTGCTGACAGATGGGCACAAATTTGACCTAGTTGTGCTCCTGAAGTCTGGCTAGGAGAGCCACACAATTGGAGTGCTAAAATCAGCAAATGTTAAAGAAGTCAACACCTTTAGGGATGAATGAGGGTGCAAAGAGGGACGATGAATGTCATGGTGCTGGTAAAGGGCAAGGTCAGCATTCTGAGTCATACCTATCTGCAAAGCACATGATTACAAATGCTCACAGATGTGTCCTAGCAGAAAAAACAGGACATGGCAAACATGTGGAGCCTTTCACAACCCACTGGCTCACCTTGGTGTGTCTGGTTGCCTGCTCTTTGTGATGTGCATGGAAAAGAGGTTCCCTTGCTATGAGGAACTTGACTGAAGTGAGCTGTGCTGAGAACTGCACCACTCCCTAGATGGAGTTTTATTTTTAACAAACAAGGGCGACTGAGGGTTACAAGGACCACTAAGTGCAGCAGTGCGGTCTCCACCATGGGCAGAAGTTCAAGTTACTCGGAAGGTTTTTGCCACAATATTTAGTTCAAACACAGTTCCAAGACCTGAAGGATAGATGACTTCAGGGATTTTTACCTCAGCTGCTATTACCTTTGGAAAAGAGAGGCTGCATTTTTGGGCTAAGACACTGCAACAAATGGGGGAGTTATAGGAGCTCAGGGTCTCTGATTTCATGCCTGATGTCTTCAGGAGACAAATTAGATCTATTTTCTTTTCTTAAATGAGAAGTGTCACACATGCAGAACAGCATCAGATGGAACAGTCATCCTGGTACTGCTTAGTCCCTTGGCTAGGAGGGGACAAATGCCAGACCCTCTAAGCAGCCAGGAAAGGCAGTGGGGAACTCCAGTTCCAGCTTTGTGTTGTGGAGAAGTTTGGGATCTCTGGATCAATGATTCCAGTCTCTCGCAGTCTGCGGGAACATTCATTCCTGAGTCCGGTGGGAGAGGACAAAACCACACCAGCGGTGCCCTGTGGGAGCATGAAATTTTGGGAGCCTCCCTTCTCCCTTGTGCTGCAAGATCTGAGATGTGGAAACTACGGCCATCAGTGGCTTCCCTGCTTGGAGATACAGCCAGCAGCATTAGAGACAGACTATGGAGGGCCGGGAAATGCAAGAATGCAGGTACAGTTCGGCTCAGGGGGTGGGAGGAGAAATACCAGGCTGCACTTGCTCAGCCAGTTAGGCTCTCCTCTAGGAGTCGGACACAAGTGACAGACACCGCACTGCCCCAGGTCACCATCCTGCAGACATCATCTCAGTGCCAGTGGGATGCTCACAGCATCCCTTCACCTTTCCCATGCAGTGAATACTTTTCTCTGGCAGTTTCTAGCAGGCTTCTCTCTCCCCTAAATTCTAAGCTGAATCCAAGAGAAAGAGTATCCCATCCCATGAGAGTGACACTCAGACATCACCTCTTGCAAGAATCCATGTTCCTTCTCAGACACCTCTGGACTCACATCCAAGGAAAGTGTGAATGCTGCCAGAAGTAACACCAGACACACAGGGAAAAGGAACACCTGCCTGCAGCCTCTGCACCAGCTGGAACAAGGGCTGCAAAGCAGAGAATGGTCAGCTCAGGAGAGGAAACATGCGCATGTGCGTGCATGGCTGCAAATGTCCTCTGTGTGGGTGTGCACAGCATGGCAGCATCTCCTCACACCTGGAAAGCAGCTCTGCCCTTCACTAGTGGCTGCTGTGTGGCCTCGCAGTGCCCAGGGCTGGTTTGGCCACCCGAGGGGCAGTGAGACTTCCACAGCCCATGAACAGCACCAGAGGGAGCAGAAAGCCTTGTGGGGGGGGGGTGGATCATGTGCACACTGGGATGGGAGAGTCCTGCGGGCGCCCCATGAAGGTGATGCCTTGGACATCACCTTTTATCAGAGTCCCAGGGACTGCTTTTTCCCCTTGTGTGGGCAGAAACATCCACATCTATTTCAATCTTCCTTTTTTTGTTTTTGTAACTTCCTTATGTTTGCCCTTGTGATGTCTATGTTGTGGCACTGGAGGCACTGCTGCCTCTGCACTGCTGCCCCTGCCCCCCTCACACTGCCTGAGAACTGCTGCAGCTCTAAAAGATGCTACCAGCTCTGACTACATCTGTTGCAGTGGCTGTGTCACCTCTGCACTAGCCTAACATCCTGCAACCAATGACTGCCCTGGGGAGCTGTCACTCCAGAAAACACAATGTTCAGAGACAGGGTTTGATTCCAAGAAGTAATGATACGTTGGGTGAAGGGAATGAATCACATGTGGCCAAGTGCTGTGGGAATCATTTCTTTGCCACCTCCATCTCCGGCTGAGCCACAGCCCTGTGTCCACGCATATCCTGCTGGCAGGGTGCATGCGGCCATGTAGGATCCAGCAACAGACGGAATCATGCAGCCTCAGAAAAGCTATGGAAAAAGAAAATCGGAGTGGCAGAGAGATGTGTGCTCCCTGTGGGGGAGAGCAGCAGACCTGGAGGTGTGCATGGCACCGCTGCCTGGCACAGGGCAGGGTCTGCCTGTCACAAAGGCTCCGTGGAGGAGCACAAGGTGTCCACATCTGAGCATGGAAGGGCAAACCACAGGCGTGCAGCTCCCAGAGACTGGCTGGGGGAACTGCACACACACAAATGTAGGGAAAATGTGCTTCTGTCAGGTTCTCCTACCATTATATCTTCAATTGGTTTTCTGAAGCAATTGGCACCAGAGAAGTGTTTTGGGATCCCCCTCTTGTTCACCCCAGGTGTGGAGCTCCCCCAGGCTGCACATTTCCCCCAGAGACTGCCCACCTCCACCGCGGTCCCTCACAAGGATGCACAGCGGTGCCCTCAGCTGTCACATTTTTCCTCTGTGGTTCACGAGTGTGATTTCCCTGAGCTCACAGACAGAAGCTGTGTGCTGATGGCTGTTAGCTTTCCAGCCCCAGCTTCAATGCAAATACACAGGTGCTACTTCTGCGCCTCCCCTCACCTCTGTGTCACCACACTCCAGATATCACCTTCCATCATATTCAACATCCAACTGTCTGGGTTGGGTGCTGCCAGCCCTAAGCCAGAGGATTTGCTCTCATGATGGCTTGGTTAAAGGAGACGTGCCAACCCCAGGCTGCAGTTCCTCTGGGAGGGCTTTCCCCTCCTGCTCCTCACTCCCACCTGCTCTCAAGGACGGCTGCTCGCCCGCCCTCTGTGAGTCACTCACAAGACTCCGCTTCCTTCTGCAGGGCCTGGAACCAGAGCCCTAATTACAGGGCACAACTAGCGGAAACAAGCTTATTATTTACAAGGCTAATGAAAATTAATCATGCCTCCCCCTCCCTTTCTTGTGGGAACAGTCATCCTGAAGAAAGCAGATTATAAAAGCATTAGCAGCAACTGCTGTGCCGTTTTGGGGCACTAATCAGGAGGTGGTGCGTGGGATGGGGACTCTGTTTGGGGGGCCACCTGAAACACAAGGGTTAAGAGTACCCCAAAGCCTGATTGACACTTATTGTCCCCCTTCCCAGGCGTGCCTCCCCTCTGCTGCTGGCCGAGGCTTCTGGCTGCAGCAGGGAGCAGATGGAACCTATGGCCCTCAGCACTAAGCCAGACGTGCTGTAAAGCCCTTTGGTCCTGTTCCAGGCAGCTGCTGCTTCCTTGCATGCCGGGACCCCTTGGCAGCATCCCTCCGCTTGCAGACAGACAGCAGTGTGGGAGCAGAGTTAGTCTCATCACACACGCAGCCCAGGAGAGAGGCAAATGCCCGTGTGGTGCCCCATTGGCTCCACATAGGCAAGTAGGTCTCAGGGCCCCAGTGTCCCCACCCTCCAGCCTGCTGTGCCACACAGACAGAAACACTGTGTGCAAAGCCAGAGGGAGGAAAGCATGCCAAGGGGCAGTTCATGCTGCACAGGCTTGGAAAAACAGGGCATCCTCTACCAACTGGAGCCACTGGTTCTGGAGTGAGTGCTGCTGACCTCTTCTGTGGCACACAGATAAACCTCGTTAAGTGCCCAAATCATTATAATACTTAAACCTTTACCAGAACTCAGGAGAAACTAAGGCACAGGACAGGGAAGGTTGGCCACGGAAGCAGAGAAAGAACCCATTTCTCCTGAGCTCTGCCAGTTCAGTGAGGACACAGCTGCAGGGGGTGTAGTGTTGAATGCCCTGAGCACTGCAGTGACTGAAGAGCTGCACTTTCTGCCCCCTGTGCACATCACGTTCCCACTTTTCCAGGCTGTGAGATCTCCATGGCTGTGAACAGCCTGCCTTTCCCTGGGGATGCCTAGTCTGGGGATCAGGAGGAAGCCAAGGCAGGGGCACTAGAAGACCACCCCAAGCTGCCCCCAGCCATTCTCAGGCCTGACCACCTGGATAGGGATCTGGAATGGAGGGAGATGAGGTCCAGCTTCTGGAGCCAGGCTGGAGAAGGAGCCCTGTGTGGACAAGCCAGTCCCATAGCTTCTGCTGCAATAATTAATTGCTGCTTTGGAGAAGAGAGAAAATGAGCAGGAGGTCAATTTTCAGTTTCCCAGCTGTGTATAACCAGTTTCTAGCAAGAAGCTGGAAAATAAATCTCCATCAGCCTAGTTACCACTTAATTAACATCACTAGCTGCAACATGTATTCCCACACAAAACACAAAACTGTAGCTCATCACCTATTGATGTACAACCAGATGGAGCCAGGACCAGGGCACGATGGTTGGGAATTCTCTAGCCTGAAATTTAAGCCTAATGTGTTGGACTTGTCCAACTCAGGCAGGAAAACTCTGCCTCATCTTCCCCTGAAGGGCACTGGGACAAGGATGTCTGCTGTGCTCCTGAGAGCTGGGTCTGTTTGCATAAATGACCAAAATAAATTTGGTGAAATTCATTCCTGCATTGCCAGTCAGCACAAGAACATCTCATCCTTTCCATGATGCTCAGTTGTCCACGAGGAAGTGTGGTGTTGGTAAGTGAAGGGCACTGGCCATCACAGAAAGAGATGCTGACAATAAACATCCTGGACCTGTCATGAAAAGTGGCCAATGGTTCCAAAATCACACAGTTTTAATAAGACCCAAATTTCAGCAACTGAATTCTCAGCACTCACTTGTCCTGGTTTAGGCTGGGGCAGAGTTAATTTTCTTCCTAGAGGCTCATAAGATGCGGTATGTTGCACTTTTGATGAAAATAATGTTGATAACACAGAGATGTTCCAGTTGCTGCAGAGCAGTGCTTACACTGAGTCAAGGACATTTCAGCTTCTCATGTTGCCCTACCAGCAGGGAGCTGGAGGTGTACAAGAAGCTGGGAGCAGACAGAACCAAGACAGTTGACCCAAACTGGCCAAAGGGATACCCGGTGCCCATCTGGCATCATGCTGAGTAATAAAACCAAGGGAAAGGAGGAGGCTTGTTTTCCTGAGAAACCATTAAAAGTGATGAGCCCTGCTTTCCTGGAAATGGCTGAACACCTGCCTGCTGATGGAAGTAGGAAACAAATTCCTTGTTTTGCTTTTCTTGTGCACGCAGCTTTTGCTTTACCTTGTACCTCTCCATTTCAACCCCTGAGTTCTCTTTTACCTTTCCATTCTGTCCCCCCTCCCACCTGGGCAAAGCAAGAGACCTGCTGCAGGGTGCGAGCTGCCTGCTGCAGTTAAACCACAACCCCCATGAATGCGGGATGGCAAAGCAGGGCAACAACAGCGCGTGGCTGCTGGGTGCTGGTGCTGCTGCTGCCCACCCGTCCCTGGGACCTGGGCTAACGAAGCGGTGCAGGTGCCACCCCACCGCTCTGGCCTGGATGGCTGCCAGCTGCCCAGCAGCAGCCCTGGGCTCATAGCACAGCCAGGCCAGCTGCTCTGAGCACAGACTCAGGAGGTCCCTTCCTCCCAGCATGTGCACCTGCGTGGTGTGAAGAAGAAGTCCAGATACTAACTCGCACAGCAATGAGCTTTAAAGTTCCTTCCAAGCCATTCTATGATTTTATGAGTTTTCTTGGGGTGGGTTTTCTTTGGCTCTGGGTTCTTCCCAGAAATGTTTGTCCCATGAGTACCTTCCATCCTTATTCACCTCTGCTTGCCCCTGTATCAGACCCAAACCCTGTGAGGAGTGGGAGTCCAGAGAACAGTGCTGTCCTACCATTTGGGCATGTCTTATCTCTAGCTCTTGGAAAGGGATCTGCTTGGCCTAAGTACCCTGGATCAGCTCTCCATGTGTGCCAATTAAGTCCTTCTTTCACATCTCTGTACAAACACGAGGTTTATGAGAAAAGTAGACTTAAACCAAAACCTTCTGAGGCAGAAGCCAAGAACAAGAGTCAGGAGACCAAACTGACCATCAGAGCTGGGATGTGGCAGCACTGCCTGGCCAGTGGTAAGAGCAGCATCAAGACAGGGCCACTTTGGATGGGATGGTAATACTGGGAAAAGAAAGGCCTATTCCTAGGTGGGGATGATAGTGGGTTTTGAGAGGTCATGTGAGGTCCTGCACCAGCATCATACCAGTAAGACGTCATCCCCTTTCCTGCCCAAGAGATGTCCAATGCCATTCCGGCCTCAGACATACAGGGAGGGTTCACCTTTCCTTCTCTGTGCAAAGATAGATGTTTCCACCGAGCTGCTAAAGAGCAAATTTGCCTGCTGTGCGTGAGTTGGGCCCTGTCCAGAAGGCAGGGCTGCCATCCCCCCTCCAACTTGAGGCACAGTTCATACCCAGTGAATCAGTGGCCAGCTGATGGGGCTGTGGGACACAGCTCACTGCTTGGGCCATGCTGGGACATGCATGCAGCCATGCAGGTTTCCTGGGCAGAACTGGGACAGAAAAATGGAGCTGCAGTTGATGAGGTGTTCACAGCAGCCAATGATCTTGGGAACAGCATCTTGGCTTATTGTTCCCCTGGTCTCTTTGCCTGGTGTCTGGGGCTTGGACTTCTAACCAGGGTCCCCATGATCTTTGCACCCTAAGCACTCCTTTAATTCTTTTGTCCATTGCTCAGCTGCTGTTTTGGGCAGTGGGCACAGCAGACTTGTTGGGGAGCTGAACACGGTGCTTTCTCCAGCTGTCCACCTCCTCTTTGCTTCTTTTATTCACTGCTCACTGCTAATTCTTGCTCAAATGCTGTCTCTTCACCCTGATCTGCCACATAAGGCAACACTATCCCCAGCCGGTGACCTAGCAAAGGAAGAACATGTTTGCTGTTAGTATCATCCCAAGTGAAAAAAGAAAGGAGACAAGATGAAAGAATCCATTTGCACTCCTATCATCATCCCGCTTGGCACTTATCTTCAAAGCACTGTACAAACATTAACTAATTAATCCTTCTAACACTCCTGGGAGGAAGGGACATATTAACATGACTCTTATTTTAGATGCCTGATAAACATAAAGGATGGGCCAACAGATACCAGACAGGCGAAATGGGCAGGTCATGCCAGCTACCCCACTCTTCCTGTTGAATACTGCAGGCTTCGT
>JAPSGF010000017.1:6295847-6364494 GCA_035772895.1 Perdix hodgsoniae | reverse complement strand
CTGGTGTGCTCACACACTGGAGGGTGGACAGAGAGTGGAGGAGCTGGAGCAGAGGGCAGAACAGGCAGTGTTGCAGAAATATATGAGAGAGTAATTCTGGAGCAGAAAGAGAGGAAGAAGCCTTGTCGTCTGCACAGACTGCCAAGATGGAACATGCTGGAAGATGAAGAGCAGCTCCTCTGTGAGGAGGATCATAGAATAACAGAATTGTAGGGGTTGGAAGGGACCTCCAGAGCTCCCCAGTCCCATCTCCCTAAAGCAGGTTCCCCAGAGCAGGTCACAAACAAAAGCATCCAGGTGGGTTTGGATATCTCCAGAGAAAGAGAATCCAGCATCTCTCTGCACAGCCTGTGCCAGGGCTTGGGCATTCTCACTATAGGGAAGTTCTTCCTCATCTTCAGATGGAACTTCCCTTGTTCCAGTTTGTGCCCATTGCCCCCCGTCCTGTCTCTGAGCACTGCTGAGCAAAGTCTGGTCCCATCTGTTTGCCTCCCACCTTATGAATACTGATAAGCATTGATCAAATCCCCTCTCAATCTTCTCTTCCCCAGACTGAACAGCCCCAGGGCTCCCAGCCTTCCCTCACATAGGAGATGCTCCAGGCCCTGTAGCATCTTTGTGGTCCTTCACTGGGCTCTCTCTAGGAGATCCTGGTATTTTTGAACTGGGGAGCCCAGAACTGGGCACAGTGCTCCAGATGTGGCCTCCCCCGGGCAGAATACAGAGGGAGGACCACCTCCCTCCCCCTTCTGGCCAAGCTCTTTGTAATGTACCATTGGCCTTCTTGGCCACCAAGGCACGCTGCTGGCTCACGGCCGATCTGTTATCCACAGGACACCCAGGGCCTTCTCTGCAGAGCTGCTCTCCAGCTGCTCAGCCCCCAACCTGTACTGGTACATGTGGTGATTCCTCTCCCAGTGCAAGATCCTGCACTTGCCCTTGTAGAACCTCGTCAGGTTCCTCCTTGCCCAACTCAGTCTGTCCAGCTCTCGGCCTTCTGCTGTGTCAGCCACTCCTCCCAGCCCAGTATCATCAGCAGACTTGCTGAGGGTGGACCCTTTGTCCAGGTCACTGATGAAGAAACTGAATTAGACCAGACCCAGCACTGATCCCTAGCAAACACCTGTAATCACAGCCTCCAACCAGACTGTGCCTCTGATCACAGCACTGCACTGCAGTGGGCTCAATGGCCCTTTTGGCTGTCTGCTGGGAAGAATCCCCCTCTGGAGTTTGCCAAAAGGCGGTCTGGCATCCCTAGTGGCTTTTCCCACAGTGGGAGAGGTCAAGAGGTCACAGACACACCAACAAGCTGGGAAAAAATAATGCAGAGCTCAGTAGCACTAAAATTAACATTGTTTTTCCCCAGTTGGAAAGTAAAAAAAAAACCAGCAACACATTAATTTGGGATGAAGTAAAGGTTTTCACTGCCAGCTTTGATGAAATTTTACAAATATCATAACATTAGACTAAAATGAAAGGGAATTGGCAGTGCTGCTGAGGCATCCTGGAGGAAAGTATTGACATAAAGCATTTGGCCTTCAAACGACAGCGGTATCGACCTGCTCAGTGTGGCAAGTGAGCTCCTCAAATGATTAAAAAAAAAAAAAAAAAAAAAGGCTGAAAAATTCCACTTCTCCCAGCCTTCCTGCTGGCGTCACACAAAGGCATCCTGAATCCTGAATGCCGTGGTGCAGTGAGGCCTCGCAGGCCTGCAGGCTGGTGTTGGTTTTTGGGTTCAGAAGAAGAGGTGTGGCATTGCTTCCCCAGGCCAGCAGCAAGCATTGGAGAGGGGAGACAGGCACAAGTAGATGACAGGGCAGGGAAGCATGGGCCAAGTCTCAGATTCCTGCGTGGCATTCATGGGGAGCCTACTTCAATACCCTCTCCATGCCTGATGAATGCCAAACAGAAAATTGCAGTCCTTTCAGTCTCTTGTGTCATGTATGGCTTCACATGAACCCCCCATGCCACCGGCACTGCCTCTTCTGCCATTTTGTAACAAACATCCTAATTACAGCACAATAGTTCTAATTGCAATTACCTCTCCTTATTGCTGCAATTTATTCCTGCTGAAGCACGATCATCCTGGCACTACAAATTCACAAAGCAATAACACAATATGGCCTCAGTGTTCAAGGGAAAATGGCACAGTTTTCTGCAGCCCCTCTTGAGGTCAGTGGGTCAATGGCTGCCACGCTTTCTGCCTCAGGAGTACTCACGCTGCCCAGGGTACCCTCATACTGTTATATGTTATAGACTGACCCCATTCTTGGCAAGAGTTTCTCCTCTTGCCCAGCAGAGGAGGTGCTCATCTTGCATCTTCTTGCATCTTCCAGAGATTCACAATCTTTGGAATTTATCCTAACAAACAAAGTGCAGCTGTGGCTGTTGCATACCCACCTGCCTGTTGGTTTACAAAAAAGGCACAAACCCGGAATGACGTGATAAGCCGCACTGGGAGCTGCAAGAGTTCTTCTCAGCCTCAGCGTCTTCAGGAAGAAGAGAGACCATTTCTAGTCCCATGGCAGGCCCTGTGGGAGGATGCAACCCATCCACACTTATGACAAGCCTACAACCTGGGCTGGGCCAAGCTGTTATCTGAGAAGCCCATCGTACTTGTAGCTGTGACCATGGCTAATTTCATCTTCTAACCCCCACCTTCTGGCAGTCCTCTGCAGTGGTCTCAAGTTGTGCACACCAAATACCTTGGCTGTATTCTAGTAATTTGTGATGACATGCTTCATCCCGCCTGGAACAAAATATATGGGTAAAATATCTTAATGCTTGTTGTTTTGGAAGGCTTCTTCATTCTCCAGTTTCTTAATGTCCTATCTGAAACCCAGAAAGAAATGCAGCCCCTCTCACAGAGATTTTAAAGAGCCTAATAAAGGAAGGGATTTATTTCTCCATTTCCACTACACCTCACAGAGGAGAGATGAAAGCAGCCCCTGGATTTAACAGCCCTGCTCCCTCTACAAGGAGTTGCAGCACCTCCTGTGCTCACCTGTGCTTCTGTATGACTTCCCATCTTGAAAATCTCCAAATGTCACACCATTTCTTTTGACCTTCAGTTGAATTCTTTCTTCTTTACTGTTTACCCTACGAAGCATCAGCAGACATTGCTGCATCTCCTTTCTTTCAGCAGCATAAAAAGCCTGGCATCCTCGGTACTTGTAGGTTGACTCTACTCTCTTAGGATTGGCCTCTCTGGGAGTTTGTGTTCAATACTTCCTCTACCCTGACCCCCAGATCCTTCTCAGGATCACTGCATGCCAGAATCCCACTAAGGGTCCTGTAAGGTGTGACTTGTACCCAATACTCCTTGCAGACAGCTGTCAGAAAGGTGAAGCCTCTGTGCCAAGCGATACACATCTATCTGTAGAAGCATGCTGTGTTTGCCTCTGGACCTTATGGGGGCAAGGCCACTTAGGGGCAGCTGGTGTTGTTCCTTGTCCTCTGTGTCTCATCTCCTGGACTTCTCCACTCTTACAATTACAGTGCATCCCGAGGGGTCTGAAGTCAAGCCAAGGCCTTGCTGATTTCACAGGGGGTCTGATTGCATCACTGTCTGCTCTGACTAAAATTATAGCTGCTCTGTTTTTATACATGGCAGCATTCAAAGGCCAAAAACAGAGATTAGAGGATCTTCCCACTTGTCTGCCCACAGGTCTGGAAAGACAGTCTATTTGCATAAGATCTTACAGTCCTTTCACAGAAATGTTCGGGAGATGGCTATGTCTAGTTCTGGGAGGTTTGCCTGGATAAGGCTGGAAAAAGCCTGCTGCAGTTTTTGAAGATGGCCCGAGCCCATCTCACACAGACACAAATGCACTTGGTAGAAAACTGGTTGTTTTTTTTCTGCTTCTCCTGCATATAGAGATGGATTCCAGTACACTCAGTTCCTGTTCCTTCAGGAGGCCCTGCACCAATCACATGCTAATCCAAGGTGTCAGCTCAGCTGCCAGCAGTCCAGAGATAGCTTGCTATTTCTTCTACTGTTTGTCCTATAATATCCCCTCCTGTGGGATGGATCCCAGCCCCAAATGCATCCAAACCTGCCTTCAGAGCTGTGCTCCATCAAGAGACCATGGAACCACTCAGCAGCAGAGAGAAGGACTGTAGCCATGGGATCTCTCCGCCTTGTCTTGCCTTCACCTCTGCTGAGCCAGTGACAGAGCTGGGCTCCTCATCACTCAGACTCAAAGAGGCAGAGAATGAAATAGGGAAGGAAGTAAACTTCAGGGGACGGAACTGACTGCACTCACCGCGTTGAACTGACTGCTCTCCTTGCTCTAGACAGAGCTGACTCAAAGTTCAAAGACCAAAGTGATGGGTCAGAAGGACACTGCTCAGCTGGGACAGGCAGGAAGCTTGAAGAAATCTGAGTGGTCCTGGCAGGCACATTTGGGGTTGGAAATATCCAGATGGAGATTCTCCAGATTGGATAGCTGGACCATATGCACTGTTTAGGGATAACACCTGAACTTCTGAGAGGAAACTCCCTGTGGCTGGGGTAGACTCCCTGTGGCCAAGCTCTAGAATGATGAATGACCCACATATGAACTGGGCAAGGAACCTGGAGGACCTAGTGAAAGATAAGGCCTGTTGCCCCTAAACAGTGGTACAAAGCATCAACAGCCAGTGCAAGTGCCCTCCTGGTAGAAATGCTCGTCAGTTATGCAATGGCCCCAGAGCAACACCGAGTAGTTGCTAGACTACACTTACTGCTTGCTTGCACTGGCCTTTTTCATGTTCCATCCCCTTTGCTTTGTGTGGGTCTCCATGCAATGAGGGTGGGAGAAAAGGGACTGAGCAGACTGAGCACTGCTACCCCCCAGAGCTCTGCCTGAGTTGCCAGGTGCGAGCAGCAGCCTGCTGCAACTGCATGCCTCCCCATCTGCCTGCCCTCCTGTGGGCGGATCACCCCCAACTATGCTTTCTCCCCATGACCTCTGCATCTGTACTCTCTGGCTGTGACAATCCAAGCACTTGATTTGCACACAGTGTTCATATGTTAAAGAAAAAAAACAGCTTTTCTGGCCATGATGACTATCGCAGGGGACTGCACGCTACCTGCCTCAGAGGCACATCAGCTGCCTGTTGGTGCAAACTGCAGCTCTGCTTCCAGCTCCCTGTGCTCATTCAGTTGATTGCAGCACAACATGAGGTAGCGGCTGCCTGCATTTTGGGGTGATGCTGTAGGGCTACATTATATATCAGTGCAAGCAGCAGCAGAGCTCTGTCCTGTGCGTGAGCCTTGTGCTCTGCAGAGTGGCACAGAATTCCCCCCAACAGCACTGAGCGGTTTACCTAGCTGTGCATAAAGGTTATTGCTTCTCTTCCATCCCCATGCTACAACTTGAACTTTAGTCAGACCCTTGTGCCCTTCCCTTGCTCCCTGTGAGCATAATGGCTTCAGCTCAAGAGATGCCCCTGCCTGAGGGCAGCGATGTGAATAGGATGTGCATGGAGAGGGTTTTGGAGAGACACCAAATGGCTGAACTACCACTGTGGAGTGCTCCAGTCTGTGTTCAACACGTTCAGCCAAGGGTAAAAAGAAGGAGAGGCAACCAAACAAAGCACATTAAAATTGACCAGCAGCAAAAAAAAAAAAAAAAAAAAAAAGAATAACAAGGGCAGAGACGAATCACAGACATTTCTCTCTGTGACTCACACTCAAACTGAAAATGAAATGGGTCGAAGTCCAACAATTTGGGCACCATACCAGGAGAGCACCTGGGGTGGGATTACCAGACCTCATCAGACTGTGGACTCCCCATGCTTTGGGAACATCACGGTCCTGGGACAAGTGCTGCCTCCCAGCCCCAAGCTCTCCAGCAGCAGGACGCCCCATCCCACTGGCAGGTGGTCGGCGTGCTTGGGAATGGGTGCTGTGGGCGCCATGCTCTGCTGAGACTGCAGAGTGCAGAGGGCAAATGCAGCCTTCCCCATCAGGTACCAGTGGAGCAGTGCCTGTAGGAAAGCTGTCACGCCCAAGTGCAGATGTCCTGAAAGTCTCAAAAAGGACCTCATCTGACAATGTCAGCCTTCAGCATTAAAAATCTCATTCTCGGTCATTTGTTTCCTCGTTTCTGAGATGTAAAACAAGATGGGACAGGCAGACAGCTGTGCTGGACTGGTGTGCCCTGCAGACATCTGTGAGCAAGTCCAGCACACTTAGCACCAGCTGACCGCCCTCTGCAAAGGCATCACCTCTCCCCCATCAGCTCCCAGGGATAAGGCCCTGTGAGAGCTGAGAAGCCCCTAGGAGATGCATCCTACCAGGAGCACAGGCAGGCTGACACCACGGCTGTGCCAAAGGGCTTTCCTTCATGAGGACTTACCTTCACTGCTAGGCAATGGGGAACTGGCTGAGCCGAAGCTCAGAGAGCCTGGGAATGGGAGGCAGGAGGAAAGCTCAGCTGTCTGGCCCCACATGCTGATCCTTTTGGGCAGTTGATTCTCAAACACTGCGGCAGTGATGGCTGCAGTCCTGGGAACAGTTCCCCGTGCAGCCCAAGGAAGGGAGCTCTTGTTGTGAAAATCACAAAGGAGGGCAGGTAACCACTGCCTCAGGAACTGGGGGAGGTGACATCTCTCTGGGTGCCTGGGAGCAGTCCCAGCAGCACGGCTGCTGCACTGAGTTTGTCATGTCTAGATCTGAGCATCTTGCATCCATCCAGGAGCTCATGGCAGGGCTATCTCCTCCACTCAGGCTTATCTGCCTCTGTATCTGAGGCCTCAGACTTACTCCTGTGGAGAGCACTTCTGACATCCCATTCTTTGGACACAGCACATCTGCTCCTGAGCACAACAATGCCTGAATTGTGTTCCTGCAGGCCTGATAATGATCTCTCTGGGCCAGGAGATCAGCCAGGTATTAAGTGAGGCTCTCAGCCAAACCAGAGAACAACTTCAGAAGAATTTAAGATTTACATATTTAATATTTATGGAGAGCCACTAAGACAAACATTTGCTTGGTCCCAAAGAAACACAGATCAAACAAGACTGAAAGGGATTACCAGAAGCAATCCTGGGCTTCCTGCAAACATGGAAGGAGCAATGGATGGTCTCTGAGACAAACCTGAGACATGAAATCCTCAGAGGGAAAGGAGATTATAAGCCACCAAGGCCCTTTTGTCCAAACACTGCAGCAGATGTATTGAAAATCTCCCCCAGCACCACCTGCACAACTGGGATTCACAGCTACTTGCTCCTGTAAGCAATCCAAATCCTGAGCCATCCCAGCACCTCCTTTCACCACTACTGCTAAAGCTCCTTATATCTTTTCTCCAGAAAAAACAAGGACTTCTACAGGAAATTTTCAAAGCTTTTTTTCCTGGTTCAGGTGACAGCATTCATTCACAAACACAGGAAGAACCTGATCTGTGTGTGTGAACTTCTCAGCACACAGTACCAGTGTGGGCTCCAATTGCTGCCACCCCAGGACAACAGGCCCATGTGGAAACCCAGCTTGATTTTCTGTATTTTAAGTAACAAAGCCACGGTCTTCTGATTGCAGTGGCACGACAGTGTGCCAAACAGCCTGTAAAATCAGGAAGAAGCAAAAAGATCTCAGCATATAGTGTTTTCAGAATCATCAGACTCTGCCTGTCTAGAAAGCCACATGTGATGTCTGAGCATCTGACTTTGATTTTCCTGGTCTCCTACGTTTGGAGACACAAGTTATTTCCTAAACATCTTCATAGCTTCCCGCTGATTTCTCAGTGCAGACTTTGCCAAAAAGTCAAAAGACAGGACTACTGTGATGCTTGCATATTCGTACATATTTACACCCCTCTGCACCCCAAACCATCCCGGTGGTGCAATCATACCTTTGCTGCAGTGACAAACCTTGCCCAGGCCTTTCTGTGGAACATGTAGGGGAAGTTTGTAGACTGAATGAGATAACCCAGAGATTGCACAAGATCTGTTATGGTGATATAGTCTAGTTTAGCAATGGGGATCAATACATATTATTTTAAGGACCGACATATTAGTTTAGCAAAAGGAATTGATGTCTGCTAGTTCAATAAAATTCTCCAGTCCAGCTTTGCTTGGTGTGTGAAGGCCCAACAGTCATTCTGTGCTTCACTGGCACCAAACAGACCACTTCTTATCTGCACAGTATGTACTGGGAGCCACCAGGTGCGAGGAGTCTTCTTGGGTTTCATATAAATTGTTTTGAGTTATAGTGAACCAAAATTAAACGTTGCTCATTATGGTATTACAAGCAATGGAAATTCACCAAACTGGGGAAAAACAGCTGAAAGTTGCCCAAGGGTCACTGTGAAGAACCTGAAGATGAAATAAAGGAGGTAAAGTAAGGGGTTGTACAGACACCAAAGGCCTGCATCATGTATGTTTGTTGGATTTTAGCATATATTAATGAGTTCTTGGAAAGTAATGAATATGTATTCTGTTTCTGGGAAATGTATTGCATATGTATGTCTGAACTGTATGAATGTGGCACCTGGACTCTGAGAAGGTGCACTTGATTTGTCATGCTGCCCAGTATGTATCATAAACACCACACTGGAGTTAGTTTTCTTCACAAACTTTCCAATGACAGTGGGATGGTTCAGAGAAGGGTCACTGGCAGGGAAAGGGAGGAATCCACGTTGATCACATGGGAACAAGCATGAGATCTGCCCTCTCTTTTGTTTTTCCTGGGTATTGCATCCTCATGTGTGCGGTGCATCCTTTTGTGTGCATGTGATCCAGATTCAGCCTGACCAGCCAGAGAGTGAACCAACAGTGCTGGGGCCAGATCCTGGAGGGCATGAAAGGTGGGTACCAAAGATGCTCATGAAGGGTACCAAGGATGCTCTGAGCCTCAGAAGTAGGATGGGGTTGTTCGTGCACCCGTAACCCCACACAGAAACTGCCCTCACATGTTTGGTGGTGCCTGCAGGCTGTGTCTGGCTCAGCCTTGCTGATAACAATGGTAGGAAGTGACTCCTCGACTCCTCACCTTGACCAGCAGCAGACTGGAATCCATAGGACCTTTAATCCCTGGTCTTGAGCTAATCTGAGGAGTCATTGAGCAGGAATAACATTTGGGCCAGGCAGGGCTGAGAGTCCCATTAATAGCTTCTTTGCTCTGTGGTTTGTTCGCATGCTGCACCTGAGTACAGCTCAAAAGCATCATTGACAAAGCTGCAGCTGGGATGCAGGTCTGACATAGGAGCCCTGAAAGCATGCCAGGAAAGCTGCTCTTTTGGCACCTAAAGTTCTGTGTTAATAGCAAGATGATGATATATATATCTCCAGTCTTGCCTTTGAAACTATTTATCATCAGGGCATTTTATGCTGCAGACTGTTAAATGCAATGTACTGCCAGACAGGATGAGCCGACATATCAGCAGAAGCATTTCTAAAGAGAAGACAACACTGGGATGCCATGGAGCCCTGGCATCTGTGTATCCCTTAACCACCTCCCACCTGCAGCTCTCTGCACACAGCGCTGTCCCTCTAGGAGCTGAGATGGCCACCATTCTGTGGCTGATTATCCTCTAGTTTTGGAAGATTTTTCATTTCTTGTTCTGTCACGGGACAGGATGTCCCATCCTTGCTTTGCAAAGCTTTAGAACTAAGTGCCTCATTCAGGATTCTGTAAGAAGCATTCAATGGACCTGGAGGGCAAATCCATGCCCTAATATCCAAATCCATGACCTCATACCCAAGTCCATCCCTTCATCAGACTGTAGGGCAGCCCTTTTCCAGGACCAGCACCCCACAGAGGCTGGCACAACCTCCTTCCACCCCAGTCTGTGTTTTCAGGTAAGAGCTCTGCACTCCTCTGCATGCTGCAGCCCTTTGGAAGGGTCCTGGGCATCGGTGCGTGCTGGCTTGCATCCACCAGCTGCTCAGAGAGTGGGATTTAAAGCCAATCTCTGAACAGCTGTTTATGCATATGGCATGAGAAGCCAGAGCACTGCCATACAGGTGACAACCAGACACAGAGGTCAGGCTGCTAGTGCTATGCAGAGTGAGCTGCCTGGGTCTGGGCTGGAACAACAGCCAACCAGTGCTCAGAGGGTCCGCAGAGGACATTTTGCCTAAATGTGAAGCAACAGAATGAATGGAAATGGACTTGGCACATTACAGGTGTGGCTCCAGCCCTCACCTGCTCTGCAGCATCAGTCCTGACCAGCTAATCACACAGGTCTTTCTGATCCACAGATCTCAAAGCCCTTTTGAGCCCTTGAGAAGGGACACCAGGGCAGGATGCCTCACTCTTTCCTAGCCTCCTGTAGCATAGGCTGCTGCTGGAAACTCTTTGTGATCAGCACAAACACTACACTGTGTGTGAGCATCAGGCCCACTGCACTCCAGCTGCTTAGGGATACACGTCTGTCTGCAGGACAGGGGTCAGGCTGAGCTGTGCCCGCCCTGTTCATATCATTGCTGCATCCCAGTCTGTATAAGCTGGCCCTGCAGCACTGCTGAGCCCTCAGCCATCAGTACCTAGCAGTGCCCTCAAAATGGCATGGTCAGCTTAAAAACAGTGTACATAAAACCACAGACTTTGAAACCCCCCTTATGCCTGCTGTTTGGCCCACTGGAAGGCATGTTTGGCAGCATATTTTATTGCCACCAAGAAGATAAAATCCTCTTTTAGAAAAGGGGATGACTGAAATCCTCACCCTACTCCTGGTGCTGGGGCTTCCAGAGAAACCTGCTGTGCATGGGAGGCCACATTCCCATCAGAGCTGCCTGGTGGCAGCACCTGAGCAGAACCAGACAGGAGAAGGAAAAGAGACGGTGTGTTTATTTTGCCAGCTGCCTTGACATTCTGTACATCTGTGATTATCTAACAACAGCTGCTAATGTCATGCGCGGTCAAAAAAGGGAGTCAGAAGCACAAGGAGCGTGGAAGATGGAGAGAGGAAAAGATGTGCCTTCACTCACTGTTGAGGCAGCAGCAGCTCAGCCACGGCACTCTGCAGCATGTCCTTCCCAGCTTCAGGGACCACTGCTGGAAGCTGCCGCACTCCCTATCAGCCAAAAGGTTTTTTAAAGATGCCAGTATTGGAAGTGGTGACAGTGGAGTGACACAGCTGAGGAAGATGGTGGGGATGCTGAGGATCTGTTCAGGATCCTCCCCACTCCAGTGTGACACTGGCACCAGCTTGAACCTGGTGAGCTGTGGCCCAGAAAAGCTTTGCCAGCTCCAGGCTTGGTGTCATCGTGATCCAGGACTGACTGCAATCCAGATTAGTACATTCAACCTTCCTCCGAGCTGTTGTGTCTACAAAGCCTCTGCGTTTATGGGGAGCTGAAACATTCAGTATCCTTCAGGATGTGTCCTGAACTCTCTTCTACAGCTGATGATTGCAAGGAGCAGGGCTGGAAACAGCACACCTGGCACCCTGCAAATAGGGACATGGCTGCTCCCACAGAGGAACTTCTGCAGGACTTTGAGGGTGAAATCTCTTATGCCTATGCAGCATCAGAAGATGAAGGAGGCTGTGTGCTTCAGGACAGGAGAAATCTGGGTATGTGGTCCATGAGATGGAAGGCCGCCACAAATAACTGCAAAGCCTTTAGCCCCAAGAACCTGGCACTTTTCTTATCTGTGGACAGTAACCCCAAAGGAAAGAAAGCACCCAGCCTAAACAAGGTTTGCTGTTGACAGTCTGGTGTGTAACTACATTCCTGGTTACCTGCCTTTACATTAAGGCCCCATGCACACGCTGCATTCTGGTGCTGACATAAATGTGCTCATTTATATTCACCAAAGCAGCATGCACACCCTGTGCTTCTCCCCACTCACCCAGCACAGCACTGCTCCTGTGCCCCTCTCTGCATAGTCTTACTTGATGGCACCCAGTGTCCCATATTTCCCTGGACGCAGCACCTAGGCAGGTGGTCCTCTGAGGCCACAACAGAACCCGCGGCCCCGCCACCAGCCTTGACCCTGCCTTCAGCCCAGAAGGATGATGATGATATATTAAATAAGAAAATAAAAGCAGGGAGCAACATCAGGATCCTCCAAATGCCAAGACAGATGTCCTTCAGGACAACCTGAATCCTCGGTGCAACTGGGTCAACCATTGTTCCTGACGCATCGAGTCCTGAATCTGAAGAGGCATATTTGTTGCATCACCTCCTCCTCCTTCCTCCTGTGTCCTCTTTCCTGTGACAGAACTGCTCCTTCACCTGCTGGAGCACAAGTCAGGCTGTGGTACAGGGTGCCTGTAGCTGTGCTGCTCTGCAAACACCACTGCTGATTTCCCTATCTCCAGCTCAGCAGTACTGCGTCTGCCTGTATGCTCAGGGACTTTTACCTTTGGTTTGGTAGAACTTATCTGAGAAGCGAGGTGAGCACAAGTCCCCTGGAAGCAGAGTGTGAATTCAGTACGATAGCACACGGGAGATTCCAGCAGCCTTGAAGATGGTCTAGACCTGAAGACAGCACACAAGATACACTCCCTGAAGCCACATTATACTTTGCACCGAGTTTTTTCTGGGACTGTAACACTCTATTAACTCATAGTAGTAACAACACAGTGGGCCTATGTGGGGATAGGAATTAAGCCCATGCTGTCTGACTTGCAGCAACAACTACAGGAAGAGCACAGTCAAGCCCTCAGGTACTGTGAGCTGCAGAGAATAATGACATGCTTGTTTGCTTTCTACAAGGCAGCTTGCAAATGCTTTTGGGGAGCCTATCAATTATGTCAGAAGGGGAAACGAACTGCAGGGAGGAAAGGAAAAGTATGTGCAGAGAGAATGCATGTGAAGGACTCCCAGAGATAGAGGTGGTCCAAAGGCTGGCACTACTGTTGGCTCCACAAGAACATACAACCTTAGGGTTACAAGGCAGCAGCATCACTGCCATCTAGCACTGGTTGTGTAACATGGAAGGATGTGTGTACTACATGCAGACCAAGACTACGGGTTATATAAACAATTGATGACACTGAAAAACTTTGTCAGTCTAAAAGACATTGGCGCATCACTATGACCCTCCACAATCAGCTCCCTGTTAGGTCTCCAGCCAGAGAACCTCGGGTGTGAGCTACTGACTGCAGTGCAAACACTGATTTGATACAAAGAACTTGAATTTACTAACAATGACAGTGCCATTAATAAAGGGTGGGCTAATAACTAGTGGCTGTGATCTGTACCTTCCCTCAGCTCAGACCCCTGGCTATGAAAAGAGAATCAACACCACTGGCAAGATGGAGCAGGGCCAGCTCCCAGCTGACAGCTACCTGCTGGGAGTGGGAAAGGCTTTGCACCATGCTTACAGAGACTGGGGGATGCAAAGCATGTCGCCTAGCACAGAGCATGGCAAGTAGCAGCCAAAAGAAAGGCCAAAGCAGTGCTGGAGAATCATCCCCAAATGTGAGAATGATGCCCTGGGAGTCTCCTGAAGCCCCGGGGATGATGATACTCCTGATGGCTCCTCTGCTGAGGTTCCCCAGCCCCTGCAGATGGCTGTCAGCTCCAGTTCACTGCTTGGCTGCATTTGGGACTGGGTCCAACTTCAGGGTCCCGTCTGCTGAGCTGCACCAGGTTGCCATGTTGTTCTGGACTGCTCCGTGGGCCAAAGCACCTTCAGTCACCTTCTCAAGATGTTCTTGGACCGACTGAGCTGAGCAGCCATGGACTCTGCAGATCTAGGATTAAAAACTGCCAAAGGCCTCACAAACCTCTGATCCGGCCCTAGGAGCAGCAGGGACATTCTGCTGACTTTCAGAGCCATGGACTCAGATTCACAAAGTCTTGCATAGACTTCGCAGTGGGGAGCTCAGAGACTTCTGTTTATTTTTGCAAACGTGAAGAAAAATAAGCTGATTTAGCTGTAGTCTTTCCACATTCACACTGGTGGCCAAACAACCACCTTGCTCCTTGGCTAGGAACGTGCCTTTTTTTCCAGTGACCTACCTGGCTGGTCTAGAATGTATCCCCTGGTTATTTCATTAAGAGCCAGTCTCCCTGCCAGTTTCAGCATGAAGAAAAGTGAGCACGGTGCTGGATGTCAGCTGTGTAGCGGGCTGCATGCGTTTGCAAGCAGGCAGAAACTCCGAGGCTCTGGGGTGCCCAGCTCCATCCTCTGCCCTCTTTGGCAACCACCATTCCGCCAGAAGGGAGGCTGCTACCCTGAGTAGCAGTGCAGCACAGAGGTTCTATGGTTGCAGCTCTGCGGATCTAAAAATAACTGCTGCTCCTGTCCCGCAGTGCAAGCCAGGCACCTTTTCATAGCGCCAGACCTGCTAATTGCTCGCAGTCAAAAGGCTGTGAAGAGGAGACAGCAAACAGGTGTAAATTCCCAGTAATAAAGATTAAGCTGCAGAGCCTGGGGGCCCTCGCAGAAGCCTTGTGCTTTTGTTCGTGAAGAAATGCTGCCCGCACAAAGCTTAAGCCCTAGAAAATTGTTTTTCAAGCTCTGGCAATGCTTGTGCCAACAGCCAACAAGAATCGGTGGTATCCGCAGACCAACGTGTGAACCCCTCTACGACGCTCCTTCCCATGCAGCTGATTTTTGCTCAACCTCTGGACCTCCTGAGCGCCCCAGCTAACAGCACTGCCGTCAGCCCCCAGCCCCACGCCAAGCCTTTGAGGAGAGCAGGGGCCGCTCGTCCCCAGGCACCAACCTGTTCTCCAGACCCAGCTGCCAGATGCAGTTGGTCCCCGGCTGTCTCGGTGGCTGAAGGCAGGGCACAGAGCTGTGGTGGCACAGCAGGCGCTGCACTCTGCCTACCCTGCTGCAGGTGCTGGAGATGATGGATGGCGTGTGATATTTGTTGTTTTTGCCACTGGGACTTTGTCGTGTTAGAATAAATTGAGTGCGCTGTTCTTGTAGATAACTAAGTGGCATTATATCGCACAGCTAATCGACTCCCGTTTCAGCAACTCAGAAAATGTACTATTTTTTTCTCTCTGTCTATGGGTAGGAATTTTATCTGTGATGATTCCTCCCAATGATTGCCTTCTCAGCTCTTCAACATGAACCCATCTAGCTATCGCATCAGCAGGGCCCAGTGAGCCTCCTGGCCGTAGACCCTCCTGCAAGCAGCTCACTCAGCCTTTGCCCTGGGCTGTGTATACATCAGCTGCAGCAAAGGAGACAATTATTAAGGAGGAAGGAGCCTCTGTGGATTGTACTTTCTTACAGCGCTTTCCCCTGGAATGGGATGAAGGACAAGAGCATCATGTGGAAGCTCTCAGGGAAATAAGGAAACCATCACCTACAACCTTTGTAAGATCTCTTTCCTCAGCTCATTCTTCCTTGCTATATGCCATAAAACATAAATACTAACAGAGAAATGAAAGTGGCCTGGCAACACTAGCAAATAATTATTTTCTAGTAAACACATCAAACTGGTTCATCCAAGCACTCTGGGCATTGCCTAGCCATAGCCTGCGAGTAACTGAACATTGCCGCTTCACTGACTTGCCCTTGAATGGGAGCAAAGCAGCCTTGAGCGCCTGACTGGGTGCCCACATGCTGCCTTCACCCCACTGGGCAGCTCTGAGCACCCGGCTGCTCTGGTTGACTCTCCATCAGGAGTGAAAATACGCTCCTCACCGCAAGAAATGTTCTGTCAGTAATCTCTAACAAGCTGCTGCAGCTGCTGGCAGAAGCAAGGTGGCACAGGGAGGCATGGGGAAAGGCACCGACTGCTTGTTCTCACTAAGATTCTGCATACCCTGGGGGCACTGCGGCACTTGGACCCATTACAGCACTCAGAAGTGAACTGAAATTTTGGCAGGCAGAAGGGCAATATTTTAAGCTTGAGTTGAAGGCTCCCTCCTCCTTCGACTAATGGCAGAATTTGGATTATTTGGTGCTACCAAATTTGCAGTTTGCAATTTTTGTAATCGGCTTTGCTACCATACGTAAGATAGATCTTCAAAATCTGCCTCTCGCATTCTGTCTGTGTGTCCCAGACACTGGGAATTTAAATTCTGCCACCTGCAAGCATCTTCTCCTTAAGAGGCCCTACTTCCATGCGCATTTCCAGTAGAGCAGAAACTGGTGTGCCTTCCTCCCATCTGCATGAAGGATGATGAAATGCCATTTCCTATAACTGCAGCTTAAAACCAACATGGTGCTTTACGATGAAAAGCAACAGCGCATTCTTCAATGGTTGGTATGGACCAGGCACCTGGGGCCTTTTTCAGACTGTGATTCATTCAGTGAAAGGTTGCTCCTGGATGCTGTTGAGTTCCCAGACTCCCTGGGACCAGTGAGGCTATCAGCATCTCAGCACTGGTCAGTATCTGGCACGGAGGAATATCTCAAAATTAGCTCGTGGCCAGACACGCTTTGTGCTGTCCTGTGCATTATTAAGATGATGTTCTTCCAGAGCACTGCCATGACTCATAGTGCTAAATATATTTATATACATAAATTTGGAATCAAAGACCCATCAAGCCATTCAAAATCTGCTTTCCTGCATGACCATGTTTGTAAGCGCTCCTGCTGCTCTCATGTGTGCATTGCAGAGCAGAAGTGTTCCCCCAACCCTGCTTTGCCAACGCTGAAGGAGGAAGGCTGAGATTTCCAAGGAGGATGATAAATTCTTGAAAATTTCTGCTATCCTGGGGACAGCACAGTACTCAGGGCCCCTCTATAGGATGGCTGCTGCAGATGACCTGGATGAGATGAAAAGAGGCTATGGAGACTGAGCAATGCAGGCTGGGTGCCCTCCCACTGCTGAGGTGTGAATGGGCCACCTCCTCCCTCTCAGGACACAGCCTGGAAATCAGCATCAGATTAATCCTGTAAGCTCACCTCCACCCTGACCTGACCTCCTGTTTGCAACTGTGAGGAGTCCACCATGGAGCTTTAAAATGAGTTTTCGATTTCAGTGTCACTCCTGGAGCATTCCTTAGAGATACTCTTCTGCCTCTTTCTTCTGAATTGTGCCTAGGGGTAGTCGTGTCATACGCAGTGCAAGCAAGTGAATACGTTCCAGAGTGGCCACTTTATCTGAAGGTTTAATAGACCAGTGAACTTTAAAGGCCTTGAGAACAGCCTGCTGGACCCCAGCACTGTTCCCTTAGGGCAGACCAGGTTTTTCTGAACCTTTATTCTATTCATCACCACTCAAGCTGCTAAAAACACCTAGGAAGGTCCTGAGTCATTCCCCCATTTTCACTCTTCTCCCAAAGAAAAAATAACTGTATAAAAAACGACTGTTTTTCTCCTGCTGATGGGGTATCCCCTCAGAGCACTAGAAATGTCAGCAGCCTTTTGATCACTTAAGATCTTACAGGGACACCTTAAGGAGAGGCAGATGCCAGCTGAGATGAGCTCAGTCCCTTTGTGCCAGGTGCCAAGCCTGGTGGGCCCTCAGGATCCCCCTCCCAACAGAAAAGCATCACCCTGCTGAGTGTTGGCTGACCTCTGCCTTGGTTTAACAACCTGGGGATATAATCTTTGCCCACTGAAAGGAGCAATTCCATCCATTTGATCACTCCATTTTCAAGATGAAGCACTTCAACCAAACCTTCCCATTCTGATCTTTAATCAAACTGTATATATATAGTCTTCATAGACCCTTGGATGCATTTTTCACTGGATGGTCCTGCATGCTTTGTAGCCTTTTTGGGACATGAGGTTTTCTGAAGTGATAAACAACGTGAAAGGAGGAAAAGAAATAAGGAAAAAGGAAAAAATCATAGTGATAGGAAGCCTGTGTTCGAGTTATACATAATATGTTATTCTGCCAGATACAATCTATCTTCAGACAGATACCTCTGTAGCATATGGCTTGTGTATAAAAGAGGGAAACGCAGAATTAGGAAAAGGCTGAGTGACCCCTTCTGATGTGGCTGTTTTTATTTAATTACTGGATGGGCTGCAGGTCCACCTAGATCATGACTTTGAAAGGACTCTCTTTTTCACTGCGTTATGCAAACAGGTCCAGAAGCACATCTGCTCCAGGTGACTTCTGCTCCTGACTGTGGCAGTTCAGGACATGCAGCCCTGCTTGGGCAAAAGCCCCTTTTCTTCTCCAGCACACAAAATGCTAAGCATGTAGCTAACTTTAAATGGGCTCGATCTATTTTGGAGCTTAAGAATATATTTAAAACGATGTACTTGTTTTGCTGTATGCGCTTTGCAGGCAATGACCTGCAGAAGGAAGGGACTAACTGTGATACAGTGGGTAGAGGTGGCGTGGGAGAGGCTTGGAGCTGTACTGGGATTGCTGTGCAACTGATGGGGCCCCAACAGTCTATTCAAACAGAAATACCACCTAAATGAAAAGGAGCAAAACTCAATAACCCAACTGTTAACACCCTGTAACTTTAATGCTGAGCTTCTTCTAACTAGTGACACGTGTGCTTGGCAGATCATGTCCTTGTGGACATCTCCAATAGATGGATGGCACTAAGTCCCCCTGGGATGATGCTGTGCACGCACCTTCAGCTGCCCACATTGCTCTCCACAGACAATGCAACATGCATCATCAGTGCTGCCGTTCCGTGCCTTCTGCTTTCACTCCGTCATTTTGCAGAGGCTGTTTTTGATGGTGGGCCATGGAGGTTACACCAGGCTTCCCAAGGAGGCTCTGACATGAGAATCTCAGGAGAACTGTTCTCATGGGCACCTTCCTTGGATTCATGGCTCAGCTCCTGACACTGCTGGGATTACCATCACGAGGCTTGTTTGTTCCTCAGCGTGCTATTCGCAGACTTAATTTTCCAGCCAAGTGAGCTTTGCAAATAATAATAAGAGGGGATGAATGGGACAGTATAGGATGATTAACTGGGATTTTCAAAGGTGGGCCAGAAATCCAGATTGCTGAGCACCAAAATCACCTCACAAACATCTGTCTGGGCACATCCTATTCTGTACAGAGAGGGGGAATTTCCTGCGGCCATTTGCACTTCACTGGATCAGTCAACAATAATTACCTACACTGAACAGAACAATGAAGCTGCGTTGTCACAGCCTCTCCTTTTTTTCTTTCCATCAGGTTTCTGATCTCCTTACAGTAAAAACTCTCAGATTTATTCCTTCTCTCTGCATGCACTGCCACAGCAGTTGGGATTTGATGCTTCTATAATCTTTCTGGACTATAAAAAACAAGTAACGTCTTTCCATAGCATATGGTTCTCCCATTAAAACAACAGACACCAGAACTTTCAATTAAGTTTCTGGAAGCAGCGTTGAAATGCACATGACTCATTTCAAAAGTGCACTAACAAGTGAAACGATCCCATTTTTTGCCAGATCACTGTTCATCAGGAAACAAACAGTATCTGATGTCTTTCTTTCTTTACACATTGACGAAAAAAACACCGTTCTCCATCAACATGGAGCTTAGTAGAAATTGTCCAGTTAAATATTATAATATTTGATAATAGCACTGCCAGCACGGAGCTGACTCATTTAATGTAATGTGCTGCTCCCTGAAGATTGCCTTTCAGCACAGCAAACAATTAGCTAGTTCATTCATCTCAGCTTGAGAATGGTAGATAGTTACAGGAGCACTAGTCCTTTCCTAACTGGAGCTGATTTATCAACAGTCACAGTTGTTCCTCCTGTAATTCATCTTATGCTATTTACACGTACACACACACACACACACACACACACGCACTTTCTGGCCCACTGCTGTGTCTCTCTGACATGCTGCCTGCATGGACATCCCCAAACGACTGCCTCCCCCTCTCTCCCTCTGTTTGGGGATCTTTGTGGCTGACATTTCAGCAGGGCTGTGTCTTTCCTACCAGCCTCACTCCTCCAGCCTTCCCATCCCACCAGGAGGGAGATCCTCCCTCACCCCAGCCTGGATTTGCTCCCTGCTGTTTGTTCTTGTGACAGTACGGTCTGTCAGCTTCAGATCTCCCCATCCTCCTGGCCCTTACCCCAGTGGATTTATGGCCAGTGCTCTGTCTGGGGTTGGCTTTGTGGGCCACTGCAAGCCACGGCCCCACTGCCAGTTTGGTGTTCACTGGGGACTCTGTGGTGGCACTGTGTACAGGTGCAGCCCCACAGTCCTTGCTGTGCAGCCATTGTGACCAGGGACGGACCTGTGCCAACCTTCACTGCCTGGTCCTGATAAACCTCCAGCAACCCACAAAGATCATCTGGGATTCCTATAAAGGGGCTTTGAGAGCTGTGGGTGGGCAGCAAGGCTCAATCCCCACAGCATCCCTGCCCTGTGCAGCTCTTGCTACTCAAAGCTGTCACTTTTCAGACTCAGCAATGCCATGGAGCAGCTGAGGCCATTGGCAGGGCTGCCCCAGGCACCCATCACCCTGCCCAGGGCTGTGCCTTGCAGGAGTGTGACCCTGGCTGCCATGCTGCACTGCTGCATTCAGATGCTGCTCGGGAGTGCGCTGCATTAGATGCTTATGCTCTCCAGATCACAGGGAGAAAATGGCAGATCCCTGGCAGTGAGCATTTCTTTATCTCACATTCTTGCAAGAGAGAGAGCTCCTGAGATTATTATTTTTTTTCCTATAAACCTAGGCTTCAACTAGAGATTTATTTTATTATGTTCATAGCTGTAATTACTGCTAGTTGAAGATGGTGACCTCGGCACCCAGACTGAATATAGCAGTGAGTTCATCCTCAACATCTTTATAATTACTGCCCAAATGTGTGCCATGGAAACCAGGAGAAGTGGGGAGACCCAGGTATGAAGAGGAAGGAACAAGGGGAGGACAAATACACCCACACAGTTTCCATTACTGCCTTTGAGATTGGAGAGGGAATGAAAGAGCCCAGTGCAAAGTGCTGGACTCATCCATGGACGTGCTGCGCTGCATGAGGGACAGAGCAGGGACACCTCAGTGTCACATCCCTCTGGCCACTGTGAGGCTGGCAGCAGTGGGACATGCACCTGCATATCCATCTCTATAGCCCCAGGCTGTGAGAGATGCCTTGAGGAGACAGCTGGAGATTTGCCCAGGATGTGAGAGATCTGCTTTGGCTGTAGGTCACTTCACAGATGGCTCTGGCTCGCTGCCTGTTCCTGCCCTGGTTTTTCTGGAGCAGCTCCACAAGCCCTTCTTTGCAAGGGCAGATGCCCGTACTTGGCCATGGCCAGCCCACACTGGACCCAGCTGCCCTGAGGAGCAGTTACATGGCTCAACTGTCCCAGTTTGCTGCAAAAGCACCGTGCAGGGGTTTTTGACATGTCTGAGTACTGACTGTACCCTTTTAACAACACCAGTGAGCTTCAGGGAACAGGAATTGGAAAGTTACCAACAGTTTGTGTTTCTATATTCCCCATTCTGCCACTTCCCTTGGGTCTGGGTCTGAGTGTGCTGTGGCCCTGGTGCTCAGTGCTATTGGTAGCAGGACATGGGCATGTACACCTCACCTTGGGATTTTCTGGGCATTTTTCTAGTTGTTGATACCAACCTGGCCTGTATCAGTGACCCAGTCCTGAAAACAGAATATAGAACCATAGAATCATAAAGGTTGGAAAAGACATCTAAGATCACCTGGTCCAACCATCAACCCATCACTACCATGCCCGCTAAACCATGTCCCTCAGGGCCACATCTTGAATACCTCCAGGGATGATGACAACACCTCCCTGGGCAGCCTGTTCCATTGCCTGACCACTCTTTCTGAGAAGAAATTCTTCTTAATAGCCAACCTGTCTCTCCCCCGGTCCTGTCACAAGTCACCTGGCAGCAGAGGCTGACACCCACCTCACTACAACCTCCTTTCAGTTTTCCCTGAGCCTCCTCTTCTCCAGACTGAACAATCCCACTTCCTTCAGCTGTTCCTTATAACTCTTGTGTTCTAAACCCTTCACAGCTTCATTGCTCTTCTCTGGACACAATCCAGGGCCTCGATGTTTTTCTTGTAGTGAGGGGCCCAAAACAACACAGCACCTGAGGTTCAGCCATAGCAGAGCTGAGCACAAAGGGACGATCACCTCACCGGTCACAGATCGGGTTGGTCAAGGACTTACCTTTCAGCAACCCAGGTTGACTACCCTGGATCCCTTGGTTGTCCCACAGAGTTGTCCCACTTTGTTACTTCTTTGTAAGAGATAGAGAGATTTAATGTAAGAGATGCCTACAGGGACCAGGAAAGTTCCTGCTGCATCAGGCTTGGGCTCCCTCCACTCAGACTCAGCCTGACTCTCCTGGAGCTCAGTAATGGGGCCAAGGACATTCTGCCTGCCCCATTGCCAACCCCCCTTTCTCCCTCAGGCTCCCACTATTTCTTTAAGTGTCTCTGAGAAGATGACACCACTGTGGTTAAAGCGAGAAAATATCTTTCTACAAAGTGCCTGAACCAAGGGACGTCTGCTGCTGAGAGACTAAATCTAGGTGCTTAAACAACAGGTGAAGAGCTTTGGCAAAAAATGAGGGTAGAGGTGTTGATTTGAAAAGTGTTTTGAAGAGCATTTGTTTTGTTTTTAAGGGGCAACTTCTGTGTCAGGTATGCAGGAACAGCTGCTTTTTGTCTTCCCAGCATTAAATGTGTCAATTGGAAACTGAGTTTTTCAGTTTAAACATCAAAATTCCATGAATTATTAGAGAAAGTGCAAATCCAGCAGGATCAGATGGAGCATGAGGGTCTTTAGTTTTTATTAGATTAAACACTTCAAGATGTTTCAGAGCCTGAGCGAGAAGCATCACAATTTTCTGTTTTGGTCCACACCAACTGATTCCTTCCCAGCATTTCAGAACTGCTCTCACCTCAACATCTGCCAAGAACAGACCGTTCACCTAAACTGATGCAAGAGGATCCTCCAGAATGTACTTAATTTAAACCTTTGGACCAAATTCAGTATAACAGTCATATCTTTTCATGAGCACATTTCTGGATTCATACTGTGAAATGTTCTGTCTCCACACAGGAAAACCCGAAAGAACATGCCTGATTTGCTGGGAGGTCAGCATCTCCCAGAATGCTAACTGGGCTGCTCAGGTACTTAGGCAGAAGCAGCGGTTACGAGCTCTGCTGAGCCAGGCTGAGCTCCCAGCAGGGTCTGAGGCTCAGAGCCTGGCCAGCACAGACCCCCAGCCCAGGGCTGAGCCCTCCATCTGGCTGCTCGTGCCTACACAAATGCTGGCCATTGAGTAAACCAGCAAAATCCCGCTCACCCTATGCTGCACATTAGAGATATTGACCATTTGTGCTGGATAAATGGGAGGGAATTTATATCAGCTCAGAGACAATGCCCAGACCAGAGGAGAGACAGAATTAACCAGCTTATTGTTATTATTTAATGCTTATATCGTGAGAACAGACAAATAATGTGTTTATTAGGCTCTGCAAGCAAAACTGTTATGAAGCTTATTTCATTAGCACTTGTAAAGTGACTTGAACTTGTGAGATGAAAGGTGTCCTCAGAGTGCCAAGTACTATTATGGCTCCAGTACTGTGGATCTTTAATAAGGATACTGAATGACTCCTGTGAGCCAGCACATCGCTTTTAACTTCCTTATGGCTGTTTTTACAAGCACTATCTTAGAAATACAAAAAACCAAGAAGTTACAAGAAAAAAAATACGGTAACAGAGCAGATACTTGCCTGTTCCCTACCTGGCAGGGAGCAAAGCACAGCCATGGGCACTGCAGCCAATGGGCCAGGTGACACCTCACCACTGCCTGGCTCACCGCTGTTCAGCAGATGGATGTAGTTACAAAACTGCACTTTTGGACTGACTTTAGGTGACAGAAGAATGTCTGCCCACAAATGCCCCTACCTTCTGTCTCATGGGTCTACCACCAACACTGCCACTGCAACTGAGAGCTGTGCCTGCGCTGGGGGAACCATGATTCTGAGGGAGAGGGAGCAAGCTGGCTTCATGGGAAGAACAAGTGATAGGATGTAAAATGCATCAGGGGAGGCTTAATTTGGATGTTAGGAAAAATTTCTTCATGGAGAGGATGACTGAGCAGTGGAGAAGGCACCTGAAGAAGTGGGGGAGTCCTCATCCCTGGAGGTAGTTAATGGACATAGTTTAGTGATGGGACTCAGTAGGTCAGGTTGATGGTTGAACTTTATGATCTTGAAGGTCTGTTCCAACACAGATGATTTTCTGATTCTAAGAAACATTCCTGTGGGAGCTGGGGACTGCTTGGGTTTTCTGCTTGCATGCAGGTTCCTGCCCAGGCTGACTAAGCTGCCATATGGCTGAGTTTGGCCAATACAAGGGGAGGTAACACTGGGAGCACATCCCCTGAAGTCCCCCTCCACCATCTACCATCCCTTACAGCCTTACTCTTGCCTCCTCTGATAAGCTGACAATGGAGTGAATGGAAGAGGTTTGATGTGTTGTCTGGACAAGCAGAACCCCAATGCCACCTGCCATGGCAGGAGATGTGTCTATACAACCAGCCCCTCCTCTCAGCTCTGCCTGGCCCTATATGCCCATGGACATGCCATGCCCCAGTGGAGGTGGTTTCCACCACAGAGGTGGTGATGGAGATGGCTCTTACAAGGCTCTCTGGTGACAGCCATCTAGCCATCTCCTGCAGGCATCAAAAACACAAGTCAGAGAGCTATTTCACAGCAGAAATCTTAACAGCTCGGTTTGTTTCCTCCAGACCCCTCCCGGCTTGCTTTTTGCCAATGCAAGCACTGTCAGCCCTCTTGCTCCCACTGGTGAGCAGATTTATCTTAGCTGACAGGCTTTCCTTCCCAGTGCACAGAGTGGACTTTCATGGACTCCCTCTGCTGAGATTTTACAACAACATTATTTCTTTGCTCTGTGCAGCCACTTGCTCCATGACAAAGCCATTATAACTCAGCCAAGGTCTATCAAGCCCAGGCATACAAAGCTGTACTCACTCTCCTTTGAAAGCCTGCTTCCTTCACATTCATCTTCCTGCAGCTACTGTTGATCATTCATCAGTCAAGAAGCCATGGCCATGAATGTACAGAAAACTCTTTCCTGCCTTAGCAAGTTGAGAACATATTTTCCTGCCTGTAGTGCAACCTATGGCACTTCTAATTGCTGCTGCATTTCCTATAAATTGTAATGGGTCTTGAAAAGATGCTTTTTAAAATTTCCTAACTCCAAGGACAGCAGAAAGTGTTAATGAAGCATGCCAACACAGCACGCCATCATATTGCAAGTACAATCTCCAAATGACCAGGAAAGCAACAGCTTCTTTCACTGAGGGAATAATGAACCCTCTAAAGAGAAAGCAGTGAACTTCTCATCCGCCTTTCTCTCTTCCTTCTTCAAATGTTGCTGCAACCAGCAAAACTCGCTCATTATCTACAGAGGCAGTTTTCACAAATTGCTCAATAAGGCACACAGTGCAGAAAGCATCTGGCCGGATCTGCTGCGTGGCTGTGCGGCGGGGCATGCTGGGCAGCGTGGGGCTGGGCTGAACTTTGGCCTGCAAGCAGGTGCCTCTGTTTGGGCTGAAGTGGAGGAAAGGACTCATTGTTCTCTTTAATTATTCCAAAGCCTGTTTACTTGGAAGAAAATAAAATATTTATCAGAGACTCGTGGCTTTGGCGAAGGAGATTAAACTCAGATTAAATTTTTAAATGCATGTAAAATTTAATTGGCATTAGAGTAGAATAGTTTATATCTCTGAAAACTAAAAAAGCTTTTCTAGCTTGACATTTGGAGACTGCCCCTTTCTGATGTCCTCAAGATTGCTTGAGGACAGAACCAGCCTGGCCTGGTGCCCCTGTGCCATCAGGCTCCCTTCCCAGTCTGCCAGTACCAACCAGCTTTTGTCTAGCAATGCTGCAGGCAGAGATGCAGCCATTTTACTATGTCCTAAAAGAACTTGGCAACTGATACAGATGGGCCCCAAAGAAGAGACAATAGAATCTGGGAGATGGAACTGGTGGGCAGTGATAGATTATGCTTGGGCCAGGTGCCTGTCTCCAGCAGGTCTAGGATTCAGGCCCAGCCACAAAGCCCATCTCTAGATCTGCTTCTGGCACCTGACAAATATGGCAAGCTCTCACAGATGCTCAATACTTGCCTTTGAAGAAGCCTTGTCCAGATAGATGTCTCTAACTTCCCTGAGTTTCTGCATGTACAGAGGGTCATCTTAGATCCATTCCATCCCCAAATCTGGTCTCTCCTCAGCCCCTGCCTTGGCAGTTTCTTTCCTCAGCAAGGTGCCTGTCTACACTCCAGGACAGATGAGACACCTTCACGCAACCCCTCCCCATCATGGTTCCAAAGCCATTCTGCCACATTGGTTGCTGCTGCTTTGGCCAAGTGTCATAGGGTGGGCTGAAAGGAGGCACTGAAAACCAGAGGAAGCCTTTGAATGCTGGGCTTACACACAGCAAGGAAGAGCATCAAGGTAAAGCTATCCTACAGCTCCTGGCCTTGCTGGGATCGGCCAAATACAAAGCACAGAAGCTGCAGGGTAAACCTCTGAAGCTCCTGAACCAGACTATGTGAAACTGTGTGTCTTGCACAGCTCTTACCACTCTTTGTGCCCAAGTAACTTGCTCAGGACGTGCTCAGAGCAGAATGGAGGCACAGTGTGCTGTGCTGGGAGTAGGGAAAGCAGCTCCACAGAACGGCTGCAGGCTCTCAGTGCTACACAGTGGCTCTGACCTGTGGAGGTCCCACCATGCCACGATACAAGACTTGCTGTCCACTCTTATGGTCGTCTTCCAAACAGCTTAGAATCAAACCACATAAGGACAGTGCACGTGTCTACATGCTGAGGAGACAAGCAAGACACACCCACAGCAACTGTACACACTGGGAGAAACTGGTGGACACATATCAAAATATAATGGCTAAATGGCTAATTATGCTTCACCAGTCTTGCAGAAAATCTCTCTCCCTCATTCATACACAGCAGCATGCACTCTACTTGCTCACTTTTCAAAGTGATGCATTATGTCGGAATAAAACCAAGGGATGGTCAAATGGTGTTATTCAAATGGATGAAGACCAATTGTCCTGCTCAGGAATTTTACCTTCAGGGAGCAGTTTTGCCAGTATTGTAGTTGCCTGGCTGTACTCAGCCCACATCCTGGGCTCAGTTCACACTGCCTATCTGTTTTAGTACTCAGCACAGGCAGGAGCTATCCAGGCTTCTGCTATTTACTCTTACTCTATGCTGTATTTTTCCTGCTGATGCTGACAGCTTTGCAGGAGCTGAAACAAGACTTTATTTTGCTCCTACCCCTGGAGCAGAAAGTCAGAAGCACCAGGGGAAAAAAAAGCTAGGTCTGGCATGGCAAGAACAACCTAGCAGCCTTACTTCCAAGAGGAACTCTTGTCACTGAGATGAGAATCCATCCAATGACTTTCAAAACACATCATGTCTTTTCCTTGCTTTCCTCTGCTCCTCTACCTGCTCTTATGTTTCCAGGTCTACACACACGCTACTCTGATTCTCTATTTTCTCTGAGCATCAGTAATTTAATGGTTTCCTTTTTTTGGCCACCTTTGTCAATGCAAACAGAGGGTTTTTATTTCAGGATTAATTTCCCCAACTCCACTCTTCCCAAAGGCTTAAACAGACATTGAAGAGATCACTCTTTGTTTTTCGGCAGGCAAAAAGCCTCTCCAGAGCCACCTGACTGAATTAAACAGAGACATCAAAAGAACCTGTCAAATCTGATGTGACCAGACAGTGAGAGGAAGTCAGAGCAGCACCAAGGCAGAGCAAAGAATCGGGATGCTGCTGTGGCAGACTTAAAAAGGGACAAATTCTGTGGAGATTTTCCCCTTCAAGGGAAAAGAGGATGAAAGCAGAAACGTTCAAACAGTCCCAAATGTGCAGGTTGGCACAGTGCAAGAGCAAGGCAGAGCTGTGTAGCCAATAGCCCCTGGCAAGGCACTTGCTGCCCAGACCCTGACCACAGCTCAGATCCCACTGGTGGCATTCCAATTGCTTCACCACCTAACAAAACAGATTCCTGATGGGCCCAGAGGGTCAGTACTGGTGCAGAAAGGAGTCGTGATGTGTTTGGTCCCTTGGAGGAGAGCTGCCCACAGGGATGGGTGCTGTGGGGGTGCCCCCTGGCACCCTTGGAATGCTGTGCTTGCTGTGGCTGCATCACAGATCCACTCCTACTAAGCCCAGCAAGGACTCCAATTCCATTTGGTCAATACAACTTCTAAATTATAAACACACTCTCAATTCCCTTCCTGGATCGAGGCTGCCCTCCTTGCCCACAGATAGGTTAGAGATGCAACATGAAGATACAGTGAATCCGTAAGGCAGACAGCTTTGTTGTAAAATGTGACTTATGTTAATACTAATCAGGCAGGCTCTGATGTACAAGGTTGCTATGACAGAGATACTTCAGAGTGTTTCAATTAATTAGTACTTAATTAACTTTAATGTCCTAAAAAAGTCTACCAGCCATACAAGTTGGTCTGTATGTTGTCACTCATGGGTCCCCACTGTTTAGGCAGCTTGCCCCAGCTGCTTAAAAGGAAGCTGCAAAGCACAATGCATTATTAACTCAACCTGTGTAGTCTTCTCACCATGTCTCTTGAGATGATTTTTAATATCAAGCCTTCCAGGATTAGACACAGGGAGATGCCAAGGATGAAAGCAAGACTGTAACACGGTGGTGTTTCAAGCGACTCCCTGAATGCCTGAGATCACTGACAGCTGGTGAAAGCTGGAAAAGCCAAGGTGTGAGGGGGGTGGAACAGCTGTGAGAGCTGAGGGTGGTGTGGGAGGCTTGGGCTTGAGAAGTGGAAGCCAACTGCCTCCTACAGGCTGCTTCAGATGTCCAACTGCAACTGGGGAGGTGCAGACAGGATGCTGGTGCTCGTCATTGGACAGTCTGAGCCTTCTCTGAGCAACGACACTGAAGCAGAGCGTGTAATGAGGTCTAAGTCCTGGGTGAGGTCTCTCTCCTTTGTGGGAACTGCAGGAATCTCAGGAAAGCAGGGTAGATCCTAACCAGAAATTGAAAGTGTGAAGCTTAGGTGTCATGACCTGCCTTGACTTCTTGTCCCTGGATAGCAGGGGGGCCATCATCTGCAGCACCTGTGCAGAGCCCGGACCAGCCTAGCACAGCCAGAGGCATTTAGTGCTGCACTGACAACCCACCAACCCTTGGCTTCCTAGCGAAGTGGTTGGTGCTCCACGCCTGTGCTTGATGGGCGTTTGGACAACCCCTTGTTACCTGCTTTAATTTGTGGTTAGCCTTGAGGTGGTCAGGCAGTTGGACCACGTGGCCTTTGAAGGTTCCTTCCAACTGAACTGTTCTGTTCATTTCTGTGCTATGTTATGCTATGTTATTTGTCATTATGCAGCCCTGTGACACCACCACCCCAGGTGACATCCCAATGCAACAAGAAAGAAGCCCAAGTTGTCATGCTGTGAGAGCAGCGGCGTAGTGTCTAATCCTGCTGCCCACCCTTTGCTGCTCAGTCCTCTTCTGTTTGCTTTTGCTCAGGGCTGCAGTAGTTTGGGGAAGGGCAGCTTCTGAACTGCATGCACATCTCTGAGAGAAAGAGTCACCAGCCCAGGAGGCAAACAACCTGGTAAGAGCAGGTGTGGAAATACAAGGCAGGCACCAGCCCACCTCCAAGAGATCACAGGGTAAGAACAAGATCCTTCAGGGGTGCAAGCCTGACAAAATGTATGAACAGACTTCCGACATGGCAGGAGGAATTACAGAAAGCCTTTTTGTTGACGGGAACTCCCAAATTTACAGAGTTTTCTCCCAAGAGGCTTCCCTATAACTGTATGGCACTCACTGGCAGGAAGAGGCAGTGAGAGCCAGGCTGTCCGCTAGACAGGCATGAAAACCCTGCCAGCATTGCTCTGGGGCACCCCATTATCACACATCACTCAGTTAACTTTATATTGAATGTAAAAAAGAAGCAACAGCTGGAGATGAAATCTAATTTTCTGTGGGAAATATGAGTAAAATAGAATGTAGCTGCTGTGTGAATTAATTTATCCTCTGTTAAGCGTTTGTTACTGCTCTGGCACAGCCTCTGTCACACTATTATGGCAGGCAATGAGGCAATGTTAACATAATTTCCTCCCTGTCCATTTTACCACAGCCATGTCTGCAGCACAAACAGCACCGAGTTTTGCTGCTGTTATTGTGGACTTGCATATGTAGAGAGAGCGAGTATTTAGAACCATGAAATGGCTTAGGTTGGAAGGGACCTTAAAGCTCATCCAGTTCCAGCTCCCCTGCTGTGGGCAAGGAGGATCAGATCAGGCTGCCCAGGACCCTGTCCAAGGTGCCCATGAATGTCTCCAGAGATGGGGCACAGTCACTTCCAGTAACTGACTCATTTATGGGCAAAGGACAAACAAATGCTCCTTTAGCTTCTTGCAACCACGTCTCCAGGAACTGTGGCAAGCTGTCTTCCCCATATGTTTGCAGGAAAGCTGCTTCCCACTTCCATGCTGAAAATACAAAGGTTCTTCTTGCTGTCCTCTCCAGTGGGACCCCTGCATCCTCCCAGGGACCAGGCAGAGATCCACCTGGATCTCCCTATGATTCCTATGGATTGACACCAAAAACGGCACTGAGGGTTCACCTTGAGACCCTCCAAGTTGGCAAAGAGGACAAGCTGAGAAGTGGCCAGCTACAGAGTAATCATGGACCAGAGATCTATAAGTACTTGGGTGTGGATGCAAGACGGAGCCTGACAAAAACAGTGTTTGATTGCAGTTGTGACCCCAATGGACAGAACAGGTCCTAATCCTATTTTTAACACTGTGATTGTAAATGTGCCCTACAATACCCAGGGTAGCTTTCACAAGGAGAGAGACATTACACATAGAAAGGGTAAAAAAACATTCAGTACAGAAGCCAAATTGATACAAGGACTGGAGAGGATGACTTACAGGCAGAGACTAAGGGAATTTAATTTGTATAGCCTAGAAAGATGATGCCTGAGGGGGAACATGATAACACTATATAAATATCTAAAGGGCAGTTATATGAAGAAGGGAAAAAAAGTGACGCATGCACCAACCGTGGGAGTGATGTGATGGACCGAAGAAGGGAACAGTTTCCCAAGGGAGCACAGTGGGCTGTTACAGCCTGGTGGGCAGAGAGCAGCAAAGCGTGCCTGGAGCCTGCACGTGGTTCCTGGCAGTGGCCACACTTAGGGCTGGGAGGATTAGGAAGGAGCAGCCTGGTACAAGCAGCAAGAGAGGTGCCCATGGCATGGTCTAGGCAGCCCCGGCCGGGGGTAGCAGGGTGGCATCTCCCCTGCAAACACCAGGTGACCATGTATGCTGCAGTGGTGTTAGCACAGAGTGCATCAGGAGTGCTTTTCCTGTGGGCTCAGGGCCACTCTCTTGGCAGCATCCCCCTCCTGCTCTCTTTGCTATCCCTGCTATCACAAAGGGAACCAGGCACAGCGAAGCATCCAGATCCTCAGTGCTTTTTAGCACTGCACAGCAGAGCCCGTTCACAAAATGCCATCATCAGGATGAGCTCCTTCTGCCTAGGCATTAGGAAACTCACCCAGGCAGCCTCAGGTCTGGGGCTCTTTCTGGGTGCCCCTGGAGCAGACGATGCAGACATCCCATGCCTGGCTGCCTGAGAAGAGCACAGCAACTGCAGTGGTCCCAAAATGGAGAAAGCAGCAAGATACATTGATGCCTGTGTTCCTGCCCCTTTCCTCTCCTTTCCTTGCAAATGTGAGTTGCTTTTAACAATCCCATTTGCTTCTTAAAAAACAGAAGAAAGAAAAAAGATCTTCTCTCTGCCGTTGCCATGTGAAAAACCCACACAAACAACAGGAAAAACTGGCTACCTCTATGCAGAACTCAGCACAGTGACTGCAGAGCGACTGTCACACAGGCAACAGCCTAAAAAAACAGAGAGAAAAATAGATTTTTTCCTTCAGTCCTTTCAGACACATGACTTAGAGACTTATTATAGTAATAACAAACCAAGGATTTTTTACATGAAAGGCCAGTCTCCATGTATTTCTTCCTTACTTTGATGAACTCCCTTCACCAATTTAAATGGGGCAGGTTCTGCTTTCAGCTGTCCTTGTTAGAGCTCAACAGCCACTCAGCAACAAACTTCTCTAGCACTAGGAATCCCTCAGACTTTGGTCCTTGCAGAGAGGGAAGCCCACACCATGGGGCAGAGCCTTTGCAAGATGGTGTTCAGTTAAACCTGCCATTAATTGCTCTCTACCTATTATAGCTAATTTGCTTGGCTCAGAGCCCAGAGCATTCTTTGCAAACCACTAGTTTACCAAACAACCCGATGTGAAACACAAAAGTCGTGTGTGCTGGCAGCAGTGTCTCTCCTCCTCCTGCAAGCTGCTGGAGAACAAACAGGCGAGGCCTCTCCATTCATCTCTGCTCTGAGCGGAAGGGAAGTGGCCACAGCACGCTGCAGGAAGGCAGGAGCTCGAGTGGGGGATAAGACCTTTGGATGATGATCCTTGTATTCGTTTATCTCCAAAAGGCTTAAAATGTGAGAATGTTTGGATCTGCACATTTTCAAGTGCATCTGTAATTTCCTAAGTTACAAGCTGTAGATGAATTTGAAACAGACGCTCAATTGAAGCACAGAGCTCTTTAATTCCTGCCCAGCCAGCTGTGGGTTGTCATGGAGACTACATCTGTCACCAGGCCTTTTAAATAACCCACACTAGCCAGACCTTTCCCGTTCTGGTATGACCACCCTAGGTTTATACCAACAGCATTGATGGTAAATTCTGGATTTCCATCCCTAAAATCAGGAGCAGATCTATGCCAAGCACTGATAACGCAGGTGCTAATGTTGTTCTGGGCTAGACTTTTCCATCTCAGACTCAATGTGATGGTCTTTGCAAGGATCATCCCTACATCTTTCACTGGGAGTTCAACAAATACAAACAATATAAATTATAAAAATACAAGCTCCTTCTCTGCTGTGTTGTCAGTTGTGCAAACATCTGGCAGGATCCCCAGTGAGACGAGAGGTAGCTGGAGAACCAAGTAGGGTGGATGGGCAGTGACTAGCAGGGATGTTCAGCTTGAGAGACCCTGGAGTACAGAAGGCTGTGGGGTGACCTCATTGCAGCCTTTCAGTACCTAAAGGGAGCCTACAAACAGGAGGGGAATCAACTCTTTGGAAGGGTAGATAACAGCAGGATGAGGGGAAATGGTTTGAAGTTGAGGGATGGAAGATTGAGGTTGGATGTCAGGGGGAAGTTCTTTATTATGAGAGTGGTGAGGTGCTGGAACAGCTGCCCAGAGAGGCTGTGGATGCCCTGTCCCTGCAGGTGTTCAAGGCCAGACTGGACAAGGCCCTGGGCAGCCTGGTCTAGTACTAACTGGTCTAGCATTAAATGGGGAGCTTGGTGGCCCTGCATGTGGCAGGGGGTTGGAGCTTCATGACCCTTGAGGTCCCTTCCACCCGGGCCATTCTGTGATTCTGTGATTCTGTGACCCAGCAAGTAAGAAATGCTCTGTTCATTGCTGCGGACCTGTCTCGCAGGATCCAGCCTACTTATTTTAGAATCATAGAATCACAGAATCATAGAATCATTTCAGTTGGAAGGGTCCCTTAAAGGTCAACTAGTCCAGCTCCTCTGCTGGACTACAGCTCCACCAGGTGCCCAGAGCCATCCAGCCTGACTATGAGTGTTTCTAGGGATGAGGCATCCACCACCTCTCTGGGAAACCTGTGCCAATGCTTCATCACCCTTACTGTAAAAAAACCTTCTTCTATCCAATCTAAATATCCTCTCTTTTAGTTTGAAACCATTTTTACTTTTCCTAACAAGAGATCCTGCTAAAGTCTGTTACCTTCTTTCTTATAGGCCTTCTTTGGATACTGCAAGCCCACTATCGGCTCTCCCCGTAGCCTTCTCCTCTCTGTGCTGCACAACCCCAGCTCTCTCAGCCTGCCATAGGAGAGGTGTTCCATCCCTTGGATCACTTTTGTGGCCCTTCTCTGGACACACTCCAACAACTCCATGTCTCTGCTGTGCTGAGGATTCCACATCTGGATGCAGAACTCCAGGTGAGGCCTCACCAGCACAGAGAGAGACTCGCCTTGCTGGCTGTACTTCTTTTGATGCAGCCCAGATTATGGTTGACTTTCTGAGCTGTGAGGGCACACTGTTGGCTCATGTCCAGCTGCCATCCACCAGTACTCCCAAGCCCTTTTTGACAGGGCTGTACTCTCATGCTGCAGCTTGTATTGATAGTGGGGTTGCTGTCACCCAAGCGCCAGACCTTGCACTCAGCTTTGTTGAACCTCACGGGGTTCTTGTGGACCCACAGTTGGAGCCTCCTTAGGCCTCACTGGATGGCATCCTGTCCCTTGAATGTGTTGACTGCACCACTTGCCTTGGCATCACCCACAAACTTGCTGTCAGTCCCACTGCCAATGTCATTAATGAACACATTAAAGAGCACTCACTGGTCCCAGTACTGACTCTTGAAGGACATCACTTGTCTCTAATCTCCATCTGGACATTAAGCCATTGAGTCTCTGGGTATGATTTTGCAATTGTTTCTTTGTCCATCAAACAATCCACCCATCAAATCTATATATTTCTATTTCGGAGAGAAAGATGTTGTGGGTGACCATGTCAAAGGCCTTACTGAAGTCCAGATAGATGACACTGGTGGCTCTTCCTTGTCCACTGATGCAATTACGCCATCATAGAAGTCCACTAGGTGTGTCAGTCAGGACCTGCCCTTGGTGAAGCCATACTGGTTGTCCTATATCACCTCTGTCTCTTCCACATGCCTTAGCATAGTTTCCAGGAGGATCTGCTCCATGATCTTCCCCAGCACAGAAGTGAGACTGACTGGTCAGTAGTTCCCTGGGTCATCCTTTCTACCCTTCTTAAAAATGGGTGTGATGTTGCCTTCTTTTCCAGTCACCAGGGACATCATCTGATCAACATGATTTTTCAAACATTATCTAGAGTGTCTTGGCAACTACATCAGCCAGTTCCCTCATGACTCTGGGATGCATCTCATCAGGACCCATAGACTTACAGATGATCAGGTTCCTCAGGAGGTCATGAACCTTATCTTTGCTTATAATGGGAGGAATGTTGCTCCACCAGTCCCCACCTTCTGAAATATCCACTTGAGGGCTGTATAAAGAGGAGCTGTCAGTGAAGAGTGAGGCAGAAAAGCTGTTAAGTACCTTAGCCTTCTCCTTTTCTGTTCCTTCACAGAATCACAGAATTGCAGGGATTGGAAGGAACCTCAAGAGATCACTGACTCCAACCCCCCTGCTAAAGCAGGTATCCCACAGTAAGCTGCACAGGTTGGTGTACAAATGGGTCTTGAATATAACCACAGAAAAAGACTCCATGACCCCCCTGGGCAGCCTGTTCCAGTGCTCAGTCACCATTACTATAAAGAAAATCTTCTGCATGTCAGTACAGAACTTCCTGTGTTGAAGTTTTACTCCTTGTCCTATTGCTACACACCACTGAGAAGAGTCTGACCTCATCCATTTACACCCCACCTCCCTTTAGATATTTATAAACATTTATCAAATCCCCTCTCAGTCTTCTCCTCACTACAGAGGATATGCCCTCTAGGACTTTCCTTTTTCAGTTTACATACCTGTCAAAGCTTTTCTTGTTCTTTACACCTCTTGCCAAGCCCAGTTCCAGTTCCAGTTAAGCCTTGGCCTTCCTGACCCCATTCCTACACAGCCTACCAGTGTCCCTATACTTTTCCCAGGTTACCTGTCCATGCTTCCACCATCTGTGAATTTTCTTCTTGCCCTCCAGTTCGACCACCAGATCCCAGTTCAACCACATTGGTTTCTTGTCTTCCTTTTCTGACTTCCTACAACCTGTGGGCGAAGATCTCTTGTGCTCTAAGGAAAGCTTCCTTAAAGATCTCCCAGCTCTGCTGTGCTCCTTTATACCGGAGGACAGATTCCTATGGGGTTTCATTGACTAACTTCCTGAAGACATGGAAATTGGCTTTTCTAAAATTTAAATCCTGATTTTACTCTTTGCCTGTCCAGTATCCCTCAGGAGTGTGACCTCTGCCATTGCATGGTCACCACAACCCAGAAGCCTCTAATCCCAATGTTATCTGGCAGTGAGTTAGAAGACTTTTTCAAGCTCTTGACTACCCCAGCCTTGTCATTACAACCAGAAGCAGAGTATGGCAGCTTTGGAGGGCACTGGTTCTCCTTGGCTCACAGAGTGCTCCTTCACATGGTGTGCAAACACTGTCATCACAGTCCCAAAGACAACAGGTTTGGGAGGCTGTGTGTCGGTAGGGTTGGCCACATGCATGAGTCTGTCACAGGGACAGGCTGGGGTCAGCAGAGGTGGCATTTGTGATGCCTCTTGAGAGCAGCAGCTCCACAAGGCAGAAGATGCCTGGTGCTCTGCAGTCAGGGCTGGCTGAGAGGGCAGTGGCCTTTCCCTAGCCACTGACTTGGTGCATGATCACCAGTTGGCCTCAGCTGTCCCCACTTCCTGCATTGGCTCCTGCTGGCCCTGCTGCACTGGCTTGAAGTAGCACTGCCAAGCTCACTTTGCTCACGGTCTCTGAAGGCCTGGTGCAGGAGGGGATGTGAAGTAGTGCACACTGTGTTCTGCTGAACAGCAGCCTCAGGCTGGCTCTATTTCCAGCACTCAGGGAAGGGGGAGAGCATTTCAATGCCTGGGCAAGGCAGAGAATTTATAGCCTAATGCTAAAAAGAACAACAGTGACAACAGAGAGACACCAGGGCAAGTTTCACTCTTCATTTAATCCTAATGGATCTATTGTAGAAAAGCAGTGGCTAGCACAAGCTTTGAACACATGTACATTTCCCCAGGCCACTCTCAGACACCTTATGTCTTATTGTTCAGGACTGCAAAGAATCACAGACTGCTTTTCTATTGAAGGCACCTGGAGGTCCTCTGGTCCAAGCCCTTTCCCAGCAGTGCCATCCAGAGCAAAGCACACAGGACATGGCACTTGCTGTCCTTCCTGCCCAGCCTGAGCAGGACCCAGAGGGACAGCTGCTGCCACACTTCTGTGGGACCCACCTTGTCAGAGAGGGGACCAACCCTCTCTCAGTGCCCAAGGAGCGAGCCCATGGGCCTCCCCTCCAGTCAGGCTTCTCAGCTCACACTGAGGACAGGGGGACACGGGCAGAAGTGCAACTGGGACCAGAGCACGCATGAGCTCACACCCCTCTGCCAAAATGAACCTGCACCCATTTGGCACACTTCCTCGAGGACTGCTTAAGGGCTCGTGGACTCAACCAAATGAGCGGATCCTTTTGAAAGGTTGTTCAGGAGGGCTCAAGCTGGCACAGCTTCCTCCTAGAATGACAAAAATACCTTTCATTGAGCAACACATGGAGACCAGCAGTGGCTGAACCAAAAGCTGGGCCTGCAACCCTTTTCCTGGTAGGACACAAAACCTTCCACAACTCATTATCCATAGCAACATTGCTTTCTTTTAACACATATCCCACTACTTTGATTTTAGCTCTTTCAGTTAAACTAAAAGAGAAGAGAGGTGTTGACCACAGCTGACTGCAGTCCCTCCTGCTTCCCGGCTGGTTCTGAGGACGATGGCTGTCGCTGTGCTGCTGGAAGACTGTCCCTGAAGCAGGCCCTGGCAGGCTGCGTGGTCACAGTGAAGCAGGCACAGGGTGAAGAGGGCAGGGAAGGCTGCAGGCAGGGAGACATGGTGGTGCTGAGGTAGACGTATACAACAGCAAGGTGCTCAGAATTGTTTCATCTTTACTACAGTGTGACAGAAATGCATCACTTCTGCTGCAGAAGACAGATGCTGGAACTGAAAAAGGGCAAAGGCAGCCAGAGGAGCCCTTCCAGGGAGACAAAGATGCAGACATAGTCCCTTCTCCAGGCATTGTGTAGGGACAGGACAGGACTCTGCCCAGGTATCTCCCTGTCAGGAAATTTTAAACCCAATTTCAAGCCCTCAAGTCTGTCCTGGGTCACAACTCAGACAAAGGAGAGCTTTGGTGTGCATGGAAGAGGCCAGTGCAATGCTCACAAGGCTGAAACAGTTTGGGGAACACAAAGCTGGCCAAGAGCAGAATCTTCCCCATTCCAGTCAACACTAACTTAGGCTCATTGGCACTCATTACACATCTCCTAGAGTCCTCTGACCTCAGCACATCAAGGGTACCGGCAGGGGAATGCTGGTTCCTATCCAGGGGTCAGCAGAGACTGCTGCCATATCCTGAGCTTTGGCCAGTGCCATTGTCACTTCATATCACTGCAGAGGAAACGGTCAAGGAGAGAGCCCAGTGAAAAACATCCTGTATGTATGCCCTACCATCCCTGCACAGTGGGGAACAGGGGTGCAGCTCACACCCACATGTCCCCAGTCCTTCATTGCTCAGCATGGACAGAATGAAACATGAAGTCCCACTTCTTACCTGATGCCTGCTGAGATCTGCCCATTTTCTACCTTTCTTTCCTTCCCTTCACTCCTTCCATGGCTCCAGGACCCTCTGCCAGCTGAGTGCTAATCACAACATATCCTGCCCCTTTCTTTCCCCAGGTCTAGCCCAGATCGTGCAGTTGAGCATGGAGAAGGGAGTGGTGAATGCAGGCAGACCTCTGCAGAGCTGTGGCCAGGAGGGTCTATTTGAACATCTAGTTAAATGACAGCAAATCTCCTGCATGGTGGAGCTACAGCCCTGTCACCATCCTCCCAAGATATCGGTCCATGCCAGGATTGCTGTCTAATTCTGATCTACATAATTCGTCATAATCTTTAGAACTGACTCAAGCAATGAGGTTCACTGCACAGCTTACTGGATTTAATCCACCACTCCAGTGGTGCTAACGAAGCTAATGGCATAGGCAAAGAAAGAACACATTTATAGCTAGGAGGCAGAGAAAAACCATTAATCCGACCATATGCTTTCAACTCTACTCTTCCACCCTCACCCCAACATACTTTTGCAGCACTGGGGGACAGTAAACCTGGCTGGAAGAAAGAGCAAGGGAAGAACAGTGTCCCCTTGACGGTGTGGCTGTATGCTCACACCTCTGTGCACAATCAGCCCACAGAGCTGGGGGCAGAGCAGAGGTTTGGCAGGGCCAGGGAGATCAAGGGTACAACTGAATGGAGATTTTGTGCAAGAGGAGGGAACAGCTCCCGGCTGGAGACTTGGCACTTGCTCTCCACTGAAGATACAGCCCAGCTACCTGAACTTGAGATGCCTTGTATGCAGTGTTCCCAGTAGCACCCACATAGCACTGTTCCTTATTGTCACTACTGGTGATGTTTGTGAGTTGTGTATTCCAGCCCAGAGGCATAGGCTCACTTGTGAGCAGCAGTTGGACTTTACCTCACCCACAGCTGAGCCCAAGCAGCTGCAAGCAAGAAGGAAAAGAACTGGACATAAAGAGCAAAGCTCACCTGGCCTGGAGAGAGCAGAGACATATCTGCAGGATGGGAAGAGGCCCCCAGAAGGAGAGCTCCAGGTTGGGGGTTTGCTCTGCATGCAGCCAGGAGACCTCGAAGGCAGAGATGCGGATTCTAGTGGCCGTAGGCACTGTTTTTTCCTGAAGCAGGACTGTGCTGCCAATGCTGACCTCTTTCCTGGAGATGGAGCTTGTTCTATTTGCCCGTGAAGTGCCTGCCCAGTACTGGTGGCAGGAAGGAACCCGACACTGCTGCGTTTAGAATCTGTCAGCATGGAAAGGTGCTCTGCAGAGGCAAAGGCATTCAGAGCCCAAATTAGCCGTACTGGGCTCAATCTGAGATTCTGACAGCAGATGCCAAATTTATTTCCAAGCGCACACTAGAAATGTCACCGGGCTGGTCGGAAGGAACTGGGTACATGCTCCCTTTTAAATAGAACCAAACATATGGGAGGAGGATGATTAGATTGCTTCCAAGCTGCCAAATTTCTTTGCTGCAGCTAAAAATCTTCCCCAAAATGTCCCAGCCCACAGTGTTTCTGAGCACTGAAGTCTGTACCGAGACTTTTCCATTGACAGTTGTGCTCCAAGCAAGAAAACACCTCCCTTCAGTGAGGTCCCAGGTGGTCTCAGCTCTCAAAAAGCTTGGGGTCTCTTGCCTCTCCTTGCAAACCAGAGCAACTCTAACGTGGGAGAGGGACAGAGTTTGCTTCTCTCTTTTGCTCCAGTGAAAAGCAGCGCTGATCTCACATTATCCCCTCTTGTAGCATCTGCATGTTCATGGCAGAGCCTCTCAAGGAGGAGCTACGTCTCTGTCAGCCTTTGCTTTCTTCAAATTGCATTGCACCTTGCTGGCTCTGCTGTGCCTGGCCCCCACATCCCTGCAGCTCTTGGCAGGGGTTTTCAGCTTCCCCCTTCCCAGTGCCCCAGCTGCTTGGACCACAAGGGACCCAGGGCCACATCCCGACTCTTCAAGGCAACAGCACAGTGTTACTACTTGTGGATGGGCTTCCCAGTGCTCAGAGGTGGGATTCAGACAGGTGAGGTGAAAATCAGGCTGGGAGGAGAAAACGGGTTGGGTGCTGGGGCTCATAAGTCAGCAGTGGAGTAGAGATGCCTCTCCCACCTGGGCTCACAGGTGCTCTGAGCCAAGCAACAACAGTGTGCTACCTGCAGTTGATCACCAGGTACCCCTCAGTTTTGGGTGAAGTAATGTAAGACACCATGCCCACTTTTCCAGGATGGAAGCAGGATCAGCAGCCCAAAGAGCAAAGTAGCAGCAGTGTGCTATCCATTATCATGGTCCCAGTGATGGGATGATCTTGGGAACCCTGAAACCTTCCTTGCCCAACTGAGAGACTGAGCTTCCTTCTCTCTCTAGATAACACTGAAGGAGATATATGACCAGCAATGGCTTTCCAGGTCTGGGGCTGAGGCCCTGTCACACCTGACCTGCTTAAAATTCTGCCAGTCTAGAGTGGGGGACAGCCATGACCAAGCACACACTGATCCTTCAAAACCAGCTTCCACCAGTCATCCTCATTTTCCAAACAAGAAAGGCTCAGACCTGAGAGAACTAGGAGTGGAATCTTTGTTTCTCGTGCTGGACTAACCTGTAGTCCCTCCAGGCTCCCTCTCCAATGCCCCATTACCAAAGGATCCCCTTACTTCCTTTGCTAACACACTGATCTGCTGGATCACAGACATAACATTTATGGTCTTTTATCTGCTTTTATCCCCTCTATAGCATTTTTCATGCCCAAGACTCCAAGGAAAGCACAGGGTGCAGCCAGCAGTACAGTCTCTGTTCAGGAGACTGGGAAAATAAGGCACATTGCAAGGAAGTAGCAGGCCCTAAACCTGAGGGCATCATCTCCAATGGTCCACAGACAACACCCCAATCTCCAAGGCACGCTACGTCAGAGGGCTGCAGTAGGACTGTCATAAGTTCACCTGCAGTTTCCAGAGCCACAAACTGACCGAGAAATTGCTGTAAAGTGGCCAAGCCTGGAGGGTATGGGCAGGAGGACTGTTGAGCCCAAGCAGATAAAGCAAAGTGGCGCAGCTGCTCCCGACTCTGCTCAGCCCACACACTGCTGAGTGGCAGGTGGGAGGTTTTTCTCTGCATTGCAAATCCCTGCTTATTTAAGTGCTGCAGTGCTGCTTGGAAGGAAAACAACCACAGTGGAGAGCAAAGGGGTGTGGGATATCATGGGCATTTTCTCCTGCTCAAGGCGGGTCCTGGAAGTGGCTTTATATATAAAGGTAAAGATTCCCTAGAAGATAGCCTGTCTGTGAGCAGGAGCTGCCCATTCCCATTTTCCCATCTTTGTCTCAGGCACTCATTGCCCTGGCTGTTTTTTTTCTTCAAACCTGGAAAGCTGGAGGAAGGGAGGAGAAGACAGAGGGAAGAAGTCTTCCAGGTCTGTAGATGCTGGCTGGCAGCAGAATAAGAGCTGTGAGAAATGGTGGGAGTTACATGGCCAAATACTCACTGCAACCCTTTGGCAGCCTGGCTCAGATAGCTTCTGGGAAGGGTGATGCCATACAGATGTACAGGTAGTGTGCAGCCCCTCTGCCAGAGCACCTGGAGGTCCCAGGTTGGGAGAAAGCTGGACTCAGGACCAACTTTCCTTTCTGTCCTTTTGGCATGTGAAGTTGGGCAAGCTGTTCATTTCTGTATGACAGGCTGTGCCCTAAGTCCCAGGGCTATGGGTACCCTTCTCCCAGTGAAGTGATTGTATGTTGCAAACTGTACAGAGAATATCAGAGATCAGACCCATAGTCCTTACCCAGAAAAGCATGTAAGTGATCATTTCCAACAGTCACTTTCAAAAGCAAGTTCTCAGGCTGGGTATATAGCACTATTTATCAATTAAGATTTCTAGGGAATCCACAGCAAAAAAAAACCAACAAACCCTGTGCTTGCTGGTGCACAAATTCCCCCATTGCCTAGCTTTGGGGAGCCACCTTACTCAATTTTCACCAATATCCAAGCAGAGAGAAGTTGGTTTTGTACTCCTTACACAGGTGCTGAGAGACTGAGAGCCTGGAAATTCAGGGAAAAGTGTCTGCAGACTCTTTGCAGGTGACAAGCCTTTGGGGAGTTCAGCAGCACTGTGGAACTGAGATTCAGTAAATGTGCAGGTGGCTTTCTACAGAGAGACCATTTGGGCCACAGACCTTCTAACGAGGAAGGATGAGGTCCTGGATTTTGTGCACCAATGCTTCTCAGAAGCACAGCCACAATTTGCAGGTACAGGATGTGCCCAAACCATCTGCCATTGCCCAGGTGGTGCAGATCTGCCTGTCCACTCCCATTCCCTCTCACCACAGCCAAATACCTCTTCACCACTCAGAATTTATTTAGTTTGTCTTTATAAAACAAACCATTCACCCATACATCTGTCTGCATGTCCATCTGTCTTCTTGTATTTTTTTTCTCTGCACACATCTCAAATCGATTAGCTGTCTGGATTGCTGTTCATCAAGCAAGATAGCCAAGCAATTATTAGGATCCCTGCATATTAGCTCCAGGAAGTGTCTGTGCATTTCTTTACAAAGAAGAAAGCATGCTCTACTTCTGGACCAACCAGAAGCTGGGACGTGCAGAGGAGTGGACTCAGCACTGCTAAAGGATACCACACTGATCACACGTGGGCTATGGCAACAGTCATAGAATCCCAGCATGGCTCGGATGGAAGGCAACCCCCCGCCCCACCACTGCCATGTGCTGGCTGCTCCCCAGCTCAGGCTGCCCAGGGCCCAGCCATGGCCTCAGGCACCTGCAGGGATGGGGCACCCACAGCTCTGGGCAGCAGTAGAGAACTTCCTCCTCAACATCTGGCCTAAATCTCCCTTTTTTAGTTTAAAGCCATTCCCCCTTGTCCTGTTACCACCTGCCTGTGTAAAAAGCCAGTCACCAAGCTTTGCTTTAACACAGTCTTCAAGTTAGCAAGTTCCCAGGAGTCTCCACCACTGGCCTTCAGAGTGTGAAAAACAAGATAATCTCTGTAGTGGAATTCCAAGGTCACAGCTTGAATGTATATATGAGCACGTGAGTGCCTGGGGTGGGGAGGGTGGGGAGTCACCCCTCCTGTCTCAGTGATGCTTCTGAGAGCACGTGTGCAATCTAAGTCTGTGTGGGTCCCCCCGCCTTCTCCTCCAGCAGAGTCAGTATGCAGGCTGCATTCCTCAGCTCACCCCTCTCTCCAAACTGTTACTGGGAGGGGTAAGTTAATTTCTCTTTGGTATCTTTTCCTATAGCGCCTATTTCTCAAATAAAGGCTCTGTCATCGCCTTTGTTTGCTCTACAATCTCAAAGATTCTTAATGTATAAATGTAGAAGCTGATTTTCCAGGTAGCCCAAACCTCTCCCTCTGGAAGGACCCACTTCAAGCTTGAGTCTGCGAGTCAGAAGTTAAGTTTTCATGGCCTCGTTTATTTACCTTGTCTTACAACAACATTTCTTCAGGCTAAACATCAGCTCAGAGGAGTCCTCTCCAGCAAACCCTCACCACCTGAGAAACACCACTGCTACAGTCTGTGCCAGACCCTTTGGGAAAGGATGAGTTCTTGGCCATGTGTGCTTACAGACATTCCTCTCCCACGAGGAAACCTGACAAGTATGGGGCAGGTGTTGGGCTCAACAATGCAAAAGCTCACTATCCTGTCCTCCTTCACCTGCCTTCTACTGCATTTAAGAAAGCAAGACTGCAGGCTCCTTATGCCCTCCCTCCCAGACAGACTGGTGTTGACCAAGGCCTAGGCCAATTCTGCTCTCATTTATGGGCTTTGTACGGTGTGTGTGGGTCAACAAATGATGCTAGAGACTCAGATTAAACTTTTCTTGAAGTTACTAAAAAAAGCCATTAGCAGTAAGAAGCTGCCTCTTCCCAATGCTCTGCGATCTTAATCAGTCTCACTTCTTAGTTTTTAATTTCAGATTCTCCCCACAATGCACAATGGCTCTGCAGGGCTTTCCCTGCAGACCAGCAGCTCTTTCCAGCCTCACATGCTGCACAGCAAATGTGCCACCTCATGCAGCCTGGCTGTGTTAGCACCTCCAGATCCAAAGGGAGAGCAAGGAGTGATGCATGCAATTATCCAGAACAGACAGCAACTGTCCCAGGGGCCTCTGTGCACACACATGAGGCAGCAAAGGGATGGAGGTTTGTAGTGCAATACTTTTCTCTTTCAATTAATGCAAATCATTTTTTCTCACAATCAGTAAGTAGCAGGAGGGTCCCTGCAGGGCAGCCACTGCCATGTCCCCAATGGCAGGAGTTGTTTTGGTTCAAAATTCTCTGCATGGAACCTCAAATGTAGAGTGAGAAAAAAGCTGTAGTGAGACATGGCAAGACAAAGGCCTTAACATGTGCATTTTCTGGTACTTTCTGAAAGAACTATAAAAGCAGAAAACTCTTTTCTAAAGAAATGATATGTGAGCAAACAGAGCAGAATTGCAAGAAGATCCTTGCTTAAGCCATGAGGAAAGTACAGCAGAAAGATGCAGCTCCTCCTAGACGGGTGCAATGAGGGGTTTGGCCTCCTTGGCAGAGAGCAGAAGGAGAAGAGCAGCTCCAGGTCCAGCTCTGTGACTCCATCTCCAGGGGGAGGCACAGAAAGGGAGCTGGGCTGGCAGTGGGCACACACCAGATCTGTCTTGTGCACAAGTAGCAGAAAAAAAGGAACTGTAAACCCAGCCAGGCTGGCTTGATGGGGTGCCAGGGTGCAAGGAGAGGTTGGGCTTTTGCTTCCATTGCCACACAACACGTGAGGACAGAGGCACCCAGAGGTGGCTGTACCAATGGAGCACTGTGCATGCCACACTGTACTGTGTACCTTCGCCATATGTCCTTCCCTGTGGGAAGGGCAGCTCTAGCAAGAGAGAAATGCTGACTGCTCCTTCCTTCTGAGCACCACCAAACCACTATCCTTGGTGCACAGCTTCTGCTTGATCACACTATAAAGCACAAAGGAAGCCAATACAGCAGTGCCCAGTCAGGCTGCCCCAAGATCACTGCTGCATCCAGCAGTCTGCAATGCTCTGCGTGTGTCCTGCCTGTTCCGTGGAGCCAGGGAGCAGAGGTAGACATGGCTTTATGACAGGAGCTGGGAATGGCTTTGAGCCATCCAGCAATGCCTCGTGTCCTTGATGAGCAAGCAAGTGCAGGAGGTGTGGAGCATTTTTGCAGGCTCTTGGTAAGGGAAAATGCCAGCGCAGTAACCATCTTTCAGTCACACAAGCAGGGCAGAAGCACATCCTGTGCACACATACTTGGTCCTCACCCTAGAGCAAAACTCTGGGGCTTCCATCCTCTCTCATGCCCAGGTCAGAGAGGAGGAGATGGCCCTGTCTCTGATAAGGATGCTGCTTCTCTAGCCTGCCAGGCAGGACTGCAGTGGCCAGTGAATGGTGGTCCCGGCTGACAGCCCTTCCTTCAGCAATTGGATGTTGGAACACCTGTCACCTGGCCTTCACCTCCAGCAGCTCCCAGCAGTGCTTTTGGCACCAGCCATTTGCCTCCCAGTTCCTGAGGAGCCACAGCATGTCATCAGCCTCCTGGGAGAAATGTTACTCCCACTGCTGCTCCTTAGTGCCAGAGCAATAGGACTGTCTGGGGCCAGGAGACGGGCTGGATGTATGTGGACTTTTTAATACCTCTCCTTCCAGTATTGAGGAGGGATAAAAAGAAGGAAAAAATAGCAAAATAATGCAAACCCAACAACTCCAATTTCTACCTTAATGAATAAATGAAATGCATCCCAAGAGGTAATTAAGTGCTTTGAACAAAACATGTGTCACCTACATAAATAAAAGAGAACCCAGGGAGAAATCAAGCAACAGCAATTAAGGGAAAGAGGTAGATGGGTGATTACCAGGAGGTTTGCTCTTATTGAACAGTACTCCTCCTGCCAGGGACCAGGGCCAGTGCTGCCACTGTGCCATGGCAGAGGGGCAGTCCCAGCCATGTGCCCAGTGTGGAGAACTCCCAGTGCCTAGAGGCAATCTGAGAGTTTTCTCCTACCTGTCAATCTTCCCCCCTCACCCATCTACCTCTGTGATCCATAAGAACTGCGACTATTTGCTCTCAGGTCTCTGCTGTGGACTTGCCTTTCTCAATTGTGTTCCCCTGGCAATTCAGAGAATCACAGAATAGTAGGGGTTGGAACGGACCTCAGGAGGTCCCCCAGCTCCAAGCCCCTAAAGCAGGTTCCCCAGAGGAGGTCGCACAGGAAGGCATCCAGGTGGGTTTGGATATCTCCAGAGAAGGAGAATCCAGCACCTCTCTGCACAGCCTGTGCCAGGGCTTGGGCAGCCTCACTACAGGGAAGTTCTTCCTCATGTTCAGATGGAACCTCCCTTGTTCCAGTTTGTGTCCATTGTCCCATGTCCTGTTGCTGCACCCCACTGAAAAGAGCCTGGCCCCATCCCACTTGGTTCCTGCTATTAGATATTTACAAGCATTGATCAGATCCCCATTGCTGTGTCTCAGTCATCACTACATGCTTCCTTTGTTGGATGGGTTTTGTTTGTGCATGTGCTATGCAGTAGGAATTTTTCAGATAGTCTTTTCTGCTGTACAGAAGGGAATAAGGCTATGCATGATCTGTTCCTCAGCCCAGCACAACAGCCATACAGGGTGCACAGCCCATCCCTCGGGTACATATGCCCACCTCACCCTCAAAACTCCCTGAGGTCTCTGCACTGCCAGTCAAAAACCCGATATCAAGCAGAAATCTCCCCGTACCCCAATTTAGGCCTGCAGAGAATCACATGCCTCTTATTTCTGAACAATCCCAGAAGCTACAAAGACACTACTTTACTGGCCTAGATGATGGGCAAAAAGATCTGCTATCATGATGATTATTGAATTTTATGACCATCTGCCTTTGGGAGACCAAATTAAGACCCTTTGAAGACCCTCTGAGCTGCTGCTGGAGCTGGTGTCACATCCCACGATGCAGAAGCAGATTGCTCCTGATGCAGAGGAGGCACGTGATTAATCCTCCATAGGTCTACCCTGCCTATTTACTATTTCTCAAGTGTCTGCTACTTTCAGAATAAGTTCCTTCCCAGTGGACCTTAGCAGCAAAAACACTCCTTGAATCCAGAGCCCTGTCCTCGGCACAAGTTCATCTTTCTCCTTAGGGAGAAATATAGGCTTTCCTGCAGGGAGGGCTGCAGAATTGGACGATCTCTCTCAGAAAATGTGTAACTGTGCTTTGCAGCACTGCACAGATGTGCAGAGCATGTTCCATGTGTCAAGGCAGTGCTTGGAGGCAGCCTCAGTCTTTCCTTACAGAAGCTTCCTTCTCTGCCAGAGCAGATTCCATTGCAGCTCTCCTTGCTCCAGCACACCAATCGGAGTCCTTGAGCCACTCATCTGCTCCGGCCATCTGTTTCCCCTGGCCACTGAGGCCACACCAGCACCTTGCATGTCAGATTGTACCCATGTGCCCCCTTACCCTGCCAGCAGCAACCTTCCTCTATCCCTGCTGCCTTGTGCCCAGGCTCTCCTCTTTCCTCATAGGGCATCCACAACATGAGCAAAGAGAACTCTACAGCTTCCCCAGACCCACAAGTCCTCTTGCCTTTCACCCCAAGGACATTCTGTGGAATAAGACTCTGACCCCAGGGTTCTGCACTCCCATGGTTCCCAGAGCACTCACAGTCTGAACGCTGCTCTCCGAGGTGCCTCTTCTGCCAGGGTGCTGCTGTCAGGAGTGATCTGGGGGACGTTGCTGGTCCATGCACTAGCTGCACAGCTGGAAGAGCTGGGTGGCAGATGTGAGACCGTGCCCACCACTCTCCTTGGGCTGAGGAGGGTAAAAAGACTGCAGTTATCCACTGTTCCTTCCCCACTGCAAGAAAATCATCCTCCCCCCTTTCCCACACCCTTCAGGCCCACAAAGAGAGGCAGGCACCCAGCTAAGACATTTCTCATCACCACTTTTCAGGTTCAGCGCACACTTACAGCCAGACACTCCTCTCCATCCCTTCCCAGCTTCCCATGTGCCCCTGCCTTTCCCGGGAGCACACTCAGCAGACATGACCCACAGGGCACTCAGGGATGGGCTGGAGAGCACTCACAGGGCGCTCCCCAAGCAGAGGAATGAGCTCAGCTCCTGGTCCTTCAGCAGAGCAGGAGGCAGAAGCAAGGAAGAAATATGGCAGGGATAGCAGCCCATCTCTGACTTCTCCAGCCTTGCTTCAAGCATGGCCATGGACTCGTGAACTCACTGAGAAAAAACAGCCCACGATGGCAGTCCTACTGTCGAGGTCAAATTCTCAGATGTCACCTGAGCCCTTGCTCTGAGGTGTTTTACTGAAATGGACAGAAGCATTCCCCCGACTAGGGTCTCCATGGCTGCCAGAGACCAAAGATTGGGCTTCAACTTTATTAGAGTGTCTGAGAAGGTCAACAGACTCCATAATCCCGCTCCAAAGCAACTCTTTTTCCTTTAAGGCTGCTGGTGTGCTCAGACATTTCAAAACTGCCTACAGGAGAGATGGAGTTCAAGCCATGAAAACAGCCACATGTGCTACCAAAGCAAAGAGCAGAGCACCTTCCTGCTGCTTTCTGTCAGCCCAGCTCACCGTACCAGTGACATGCACATCTGTCCTCCCCATGCACTTTGAAAAGAGCAGCTTACACTCTGATCGGATTAGTGCAAGAAAACTGCATTGCATTAAATCCAAGGAGGGGACTGACTGCTTGGGCTTTAATCTGAGGGGAGCCTTCAAGATAAGAGTATTAAGAAGAGGAGATAAGGCAGCCTTGGTGCAGAAATGGTATGAACTGGTCCCTTGTGGGGTTCCCCTGGCACCTCAGGGCAGCTCATATGCCTTCAAGCAAGACATGTCTCCCCATGCCTGCGGCCCCCTCAGCACGTGAGATGGAGGAGCACCACAAAGGGCAGGCCACAGGAGACAGGGTTGCTCCTAGAGCTCATATTTCATGCCACAATTCTGAAATGCCAAGTGGGAAGAAGGATGGCACTGACCCTATCAGGAGATCATGAAGTGGGGAGGGATCTCTGCCCACAGTCCCTCATTCGAGAAAGGAGATCTCACACCTCCCAGCACTGACTCCACTTGAGCTCCAAGCTTGGACTGGATTCCCTTCTCTGGGAATCTCTGGGAGTCTTATTCTGCCTTCTCTTCTTCAGAGGCATTCATATCCAGAGTCACCGTCAGCTGAGTGTCTTCCAAACACCAGCACATGTCCCGTGGACCAGATAGGACCTTGACAGCTGCTACAGCAGAACATACAAGCTGTTTGCTTTCTACCTTGCTCCTCTTTTGGTGAAAGCCAAGCACCTTTTCTTCCTTTAGCTTTGAAACATAACCCTGCATCTGCACCAGTTCAGAGAGAAGGAATAAAAAAACAGCAGCCTGTATGAAGACAGAGGTCAGAGGACAGAGGCCTGTATGAAGACAGAGCAATCAGCACCCAACTCTCTGCAGGACACAGATAGGCAGAAGAAGCCACCTGGGACATGGTCAGCAGTGGAAGTGCAGGGTGGAGCCCCGCCTTGTGCCAGGGCAACCCAGATGGCACCCAGGGCTGACCCCCATGGGGCAGAGGGGCCCTCCTGCTGCAGGTTCACGTGAACTCAGTTTGTGAAGCTCCAGCTGACCGCACAGCTTCATCGTGTTCCTGCGGTGAGCAGAACCAGCCCTGCAGCTTGGTGTAAGTAATTGAGGAAAGAACATTTGTAAGGCAGGAGACAGCTGGATTAAAAAGGTGAAGCCCAAAAAGCAAATGAAAAGAGAATCATCAGTGATGGATGGGAAAGCAGTACCCGAGTCCAGCGCCTTCCTGGATGTACTCTTGAACAGCAGTGAGACAGCGAGAGCTGAGACCAAACACTGACAAAGCCTGGGCAGCCACAGGCACTTGCAGAACCTACTGCAGCTTGGGAGGCACAGCTGGCTGCTGAGCTCCACATTACCTAGCCTTGTTGAGAGACCCTGCAACCATCACTGGTCCTGCAGCCTGCACCTGGTTCTTCATTTCCGCTGCCGTGCTCAAGGAGGTCTGCTCCAAGTGCAGCTGAGCAGCACCAGAGTCTGGAGGCAGTGAGCTGCCTGCCCAGCACAGCCCCTCCTGTGTATCCCCCTGTGTGCAGGACCACATCCTGGCCCTGCCTCCCCAAAGCAGAAATCCCCAAACACCTGGAATGTGCTTCTTGAGGGCATTCAGAGAGGCTGTATACAGCACACTACAGAGGTCATTACAGCACTTTGCTTTGCTAATTGCTGCTGATCTGCGAGCTGCAATTCCCTTTTTTGGGAAGGGGAGAGAAAGACATTTGAATGAAAAAAAAAAACCAAAAACAACAAACTGAGTTTGTAAGACAGGAAAGAATTCAGAACTCATCCCTTTGCTTCAGGAGCCAGCCTGCAAAGAAATGGGCCACCCCTGCAAAGAGGAGCTGTGACTAGCAGGCAGATTGGTTGGGAGTCTTGAAGGAAATCCCACCGTTGTGGGAGGGAGTGGAGCTGCTGCCCAGTGGCTGCTGCAGGCCAACAGACTCACTAAGCACAGAGCAGAGGGCTCTTGCCACAGTGGTACAGACAAGGTCATGGCTCCATCTCCCCCAGCATCCCTCTCCTGTCACTTTCCACATCCTCACTTCACCGCTGCAGTTTTTGCCCCAGGCCATCAAATTGCTGCAGCAGCCTCCCCATCTGGCATTCAGCCGCCTTCACTCCACCTCTGCAGCCTCCCAGCACAGCCCAGGGAAAGTCTCCCCAAATTCCACCTCTGCTTTTGCCAGGACCAAGATAGCGCCCAAGAGATTTAAATTCCTGTTCTCTCAGTACCAAGCACTAACCAGAGCACTGCCGTCTCAGCTGCTTCCCAAGGCATTTCGATCTCCACCAATTCTATAAGCCAGCTGGGACTATGAGCATATATGACTGTCCTATCCCAAGCAGGCCACTCTCTACAGTGCAAAGCATAGATCTGCCCTGCAGCCTTGGTTTTCTTCAAAAGCCAGTTTGCTCCAGTGTTCTGGAGTCCAGTTCCTCAAGTATCTGCAGGCCCCTGAGGGAGTCTCAGACTCAGAAGCATTTTCCAGCAAGGAAGGGTTTTCCCAGAGAAGCTCAAGAAGATGGATTCGTCCCAGCCCCATAAATTCCCAGTAGCTGGGGGTCAGTAGCACAACTCTACAAAGTTCCACAACTCTACAAAGATGGACGGTACACCCCTGCTGTAAATGAATTCTACAGCTCCCACCACTACATGTCTAGTAAAAAGTCCCTCCCCAGTACATCTCATGAGCCCTACATCTGTCTTGCAGCAAGGTACTGTGATGCACAGAGGGGTAACAACTTGCCCAAGAGATCACAACAGGGAAACAACGAAAGACCCACGAATGGAGTTTGCATCACCCAACTCCCAGAATATTAACCTCTTTATCCAGCATACAATCAGGTTGGGACCCAGAGCAGCCTCAAAGACATCCATCTTAGAGGGATGGGAGTTCTGATTAAGAACGTGCTCAATCTATGCAGCACCATTCCCTGGAAAACACTCTGGTTCATCAGCAGCACGCTGTGGACAGCAGGATGTACTCAATAGAGAACTACTAGATCACAATCCAGCCAAAGAGTAGAGCTGTTAGGACCACCATGGCCAGGAGCTGTACCCTGAGAGTAGCTGACATCTGCCAAAAAGGACTAAAAATCCATGTTGGAATAATAATGCTGGAGCTCAGTCCTCCAGCATGCAAATCCAGAAGGACCTGCACAGCAGGATGCTTGTGCTGGTGTAGCCAGTGCCTCCACTCCCAGGCAGATCTCCATGAGCCCACTGAGGAGATAAACTTATTCATCATCCCTAATCACAGGGCAACGGGAGTCCCCACTCAGGGACAAAACCCATTAGAGATTTAAGTAATGAGAAGATTTAGGTGCAAGCAGCTCTCACTGCGCTTGGAGGAGCTCTGTGGATCAGGCAGCTCCAAACTGAAGGAGCAAAATGCATGGAAATAACCAAGGTGAGATCAGAGCTGCCTCTAGCAGAAGCAGGTCCCCTCCTGCTGGCTGAGACCTGGGTGTGAGGGCACCCCCAGTGCTGGGGGCTCACAGGAACACTGCCAGGAGGGCTCCTCCTGCTACAAAGAGCCTTAAACCATCTACAGGGAAATATGAAGGCAGAACTCAAAGCAAGATTCTTCCACTTCTCTGCCCTGCTGGAAGGGTTTATTCTAACACAGCACATATGAGGTCCACTGAGAGAGGCACCACTGCTCCCTTCAAGGGCCTGGCTGGATCTGGGGGTTAATGTGCTTGAAAGGACAGGGGAGATGTACTTCAGCAATGCTTGAACTCCAGAGGTACTTCAGCATCACACTGCAAAGTAAATACCCCATAAAATGTTCATCTGGAAGCTATACTACAGTGCATGGGTTCATCCATTTCTGTTCCCAGCATGCTCCTTTGAGATCAGGAGTAATTGTTTGCACTGCTGAGGTTTATGGTGAAAGCATCCATCGAATCCTCACCTCTGCTAAACACCAACAGGAGGTGAGCAGTCCTGGAATCCCCATCCCAGGCCGCCTGGGGACTCCAGCAGTGCCTTGGGCCCATGGCCAGGGAGTCTAGTAGGTTGCCCCCAATAGGGCAACCAAAAGGGGAAAAGAAAGGCATGAGCCATGCCTCCTCCTTTTCCCCAGCATGCAGCTGTGAGTGCTGGGGAGGAAATCCCTGTGCACCGGGCATAGATCTGTCCCCCAGCTCACACCCCATCATTCACAGCCCCCAGGCCATGGCCAGGATCTCCACTGGGCCAGGGCTGCATGTGCTGGTGTGGGAAAGATGTGGCTGAGGGGGCTGCTGCGAAGCAGCTGCTGTGAGCTTTTGCCGCAGGGCACTGCCATGGCTCGCCCGACTTGCCAGGCTGTTTCCTCCATCTGCTGAACCCAGCACGTTTATTTTTGTGTTTCCAAGTTTGATCAGATCGACTCTTCCACTTTCCCCTAATGAGTGCGCTGAGCTGAAACAAACACAATCTGTCCATGGAGGACTGGGGAAGGATATCTGGGGGCACTGCAGAGGCCCCATGGGGAGCTACCCTGGTGCAGGACCAAGATGCTGTTCTGGCAGCTTACACAATCTGAGCTCTCCTCCCTCTCCTACCCACATGGCATCCCCATCCACCTTGAGTCTGAAAATCCAAAGGTGAGGCCTCTCTAGAGAGAACGTCCTCCTCTGCTCCGATCTGGTCATAATTCTGTGGCTTCGCTCCTTTCCTTGCCCACTGCCCATGTGCATGGAGCATCTTTCCAGCTGATTGCCCTGCAGCATTGTAGGCATGAGCCACGGGGCAGCAGACATCTGCTCCAGCTCCCAGGGATGACCTTGGCCATCCCGAGGACAGTGGGAGCCTGTTCACCTCCCTGGCTCCTCTCAGGCAGATGAGAAATTCCATTAGGAGGGATGTGTATGTCCTGCTTGATGCGCTTGTCTTATCCATGAGCTTTGCTGCTCCTCCAGAGCAATGCTGGAAGCTGGCCCTGCTGCATGCTGTGCTGGGCCACACCTGCTCCCTGCAGAAACTCCCCCGCAGGATATATCCTTGGCTTGTAAGCTTTTCTCCTGACTGTTCTTCATACCTTGCAGTGAAGAGGGTTAGCTTGTATTCCTGCACGGTGTGTGCAGAGGAGATGGAGCTCAGCCATGCTGCTTTGGCGTGGAGCGCACCAGAGACCTAGGGCTGAATGTGGGGTCCCTTAGGAAACAATGAGGCTTGCTACCCCACTGCCACTGAGCTGCAGGCAGGAGGCAGGTGGGCTCCTCCTGGCACAGAGGACTTGGTGAGTGTGGGACAGGCAGGTGAGGAGCCAGTCGTCCACTCCAGCCAGGCAGGGCTGGGTGCATTCAGGGACTCCCAGCAGGCTGTAACCCCAGGAGCTGGGCACAGCTGGGCCACTGCCTGCACAGATTCACCTCCAAGTACCTCGTGGCTCTGCTGCCTCTTACACCATTCATTGGCCTGAGCTCATATGGATGCCAAAGACACAGCCGTGCTGCAGGTTCCCATAGAACTTTGGGAAGTGCCCCCTTCTGCCTCGAGAGCTTTGCTCTTGCCAACTTGCAGTGCATCATACAGGCAGGCTGTGCATGCACCCAGCTGGCAGGTGGGCCTGGGGCACGGCATGTTTGTTGCACTGGGTACATGGGCTGCATATGCATGCAGTGTTAGCACTAAAATGTTTTCCGCCATCTCCCACTGTGGCTGGATGTGTGCCTGCTGCTCACCTCTTGACCTCACACACCTGCTCACCCCACTGCTGGGGTTATCAGGTTGTGCAGGGATGAGCTCAATGTGGGTGCCCAGACCCACCTCTAAGCCACGAGTTCAGCTTAATGTGAGCCTCATGGAAGTTGAAGTGTTCATGTCAAAGTTGTACTAAGGCGGGAGACAGGTTTCCTTTAGCCTCCTTCCCAAACAAAATCCCCCAGCTCTCCGCTGTTACCACATTTAGAGATTACTTTTCTCTAAAATAATAGCTCAGCGCGTGCTGTGAGAGGCTCTTTTTCACCCTGCCTTAATAAAGATGGAAGATGAAAAGGCCAGGGGAAAATTTGTTTTGCAGCTCCTTGCTGACATTCCCAGTTCTGTGCTCTCTGTCCTTATTTCTCATTCTCCTTTCCAGGAGCTGTCTTTAACTCTTTGATAATAACCTCATCTCTCCCCAAAGCAGGCAGTGTCCTTTCTTGATTGCACAGCCAGAAAAATGCCACGCTTTCCCTTTGATGTCAAGATAATGCGTTGATGTAACACTGTGTGCATGTGTGACAAATGCAAACAGCCAGCTTTCTGGCCCAGATTTGGTAATTTTGGGAGAAAAAGGAAAAGCTAGGGAAAAAAAATACCTTGAAAAGAATTCTTCAATCCACTTCACTCTGCTATAAATATTTCAGTTTGTTCCCTTCTTGGTACTAAGGTCTGAGATGAACTCGCTGTCCTTTACATGTGAACAGAGCTGTGCCTGGGGACTCCGCTGGGGTCAGCTGTCCCAGGGCCAGGGCAGGCACAGGGCAGTGTCCTTTTTGACCCCACTGATGCGAGAGCCATGTCCTCCCCTTTCCAGGACTGGCTCTGTGGGTGTGGAGGGGAGGTCTGAGACCTTGTAGCTTGGGGAAGCTGCAGGGCAGTCACAAAGGGCCCTGTTACATCAGGAGAAGCAGCTCATAGCACAGAGTTTTGCCTAAAGAAGTTTGGAAATAGTTTGCATCTGCGGAAATGCCTTCTCTCTGGTAGCCCGGGTGGAGGACTGACCCCAGAAACCCGGCAGCCCGGCTCCATCAGGCAGAACCCCAGCAGAGCTCTGCTCAGGAGTTGTGCTCAGCCAGAGTCGGTGACTCCTTGGAGCTGCTCCCCAAGGTAGGTCAGCAAGGTCCCCACGCTGCTCCTTTCTCTCCAGACCTCCAGAAGCGAGCCCCTGGTCCTCATGAAGGGGACATGGTTTGGACACAGGAGAAACCCCCTGGCACTGCTCACGCAGCCTCCCCAGCCCCAGGGACCCATCCGCTGCTCAGCACAGATCCTTGGATGGGTTCAGTTTGGGGCCAGCACAGGCAGGAACCATCTGAAGAGGCAATCTGAGTGGGGATGGAGCATACCTACAGGCACAGGGCCTTTCTTTGGCCCTCTGTCTCTACACTGTCTCAGTGTAGAGCCCGCCTGTCCATCTCCATTCCTGAGGGCCCCCACCATTGCATGCACTTCAGCATCAGCTGAAGGAGAGGAACATGTGCAGCCACGCCAGGGGCCGTGCACATGAGCCAGACCTGCATGTGCTGCAGGCACATGAAAGTAAGGAATTTTGACCCCACTGTCCAACCAGTGCCACTGCAGATGTCAGCCCTTCATGCAGAACGGTTTTACTCAGAGCTGCTCCAAAACCGGGGTGTGAGACTTCTGAAGCCTCAGCACATCTGCCTAGCCCTCCTGCCAAACCGCTCTGCTTCTCCTCTTGCCTCTTGCTCTTATGCAGACCCTCAGCATCACAGTGGGGTAAGAAGATGCCCTCCTCCATATGCTCACCTCCTGCCCTCTCTGAATGCCCCAGATCATCGTCCCCTATTATTGGAAATATGGGAGAAGGATTGAGTTTATTTAAGCCAGAATAGCTCAGAGCACTGGAACTGGAAGCCAGAGCTCAGAACACCGCTCAGTCATTAACTGGTGAGTAAAGAGCTCTCAGTGAGTCATCAGTGCTATTATAAACACTTTTTTCTAAAGGCTATAGAAATGCAGTAGGGAAGTGGTGTTCCTTGAAGTCACTGGCAGGAACTGTTTTCCTCTAGCAAGATCCCTGCTCTGCTCCTGGGACAGCTCTGTCCCCCCTTGCTGTGCAGGCACTGCACTCGCACCACTCCCACAGCCCAGCCCCTGCTTTGTGGCTGCTCCTTGTGTTAAGTCATTTTCAAATGTGAATGCATTCAGGGCAGATCTGCTTTGCCCAGATAAACTGATACTAAAGGCTCCAAGAGAAAGGAGTGGCTGGATGCCACCCATAAGACGGTCAGCGCTGTGTGACCTCCACCCACGGTGCCAACGCTACTCCTCAGCCCCCTCCGCCTGCACAGAGCACTGCTCCTGCCCGGCACTGCTGTCCCCAGAGCTCCCAGAGCTGCTGCTGGGGCTGCCACACCAATTGCTTCATGAGGAGAGAAATGAAAACTCCAAAACTCTGGAGAGGGAGGAGGAAGGTGTTTTGCACCACAGATACAGGAGACAGCCATTCTTGTGTGGCTGAAGGGGCTGCAGAAAGCCCTTCTGCTTTATACTTTTGGCCCTGCCTGCTGGGGCAACCCCTGCGCCCTTCTGCCCTTCCCATGTCCTCCCCAGGCTCCAGTGCTAGACACTAAGACCTCCCTATTCAAAAGGATTACAAATTACTGTCTGATCCACTAATTAGGAGAGGAAGATGAGCTTCCAACCGTGATGCTCAGCAGCCATTTAGAAATTGCTCTGAAGGCATGGAGCTGCCGGGAGCACACAGCAGCATGGAGCTGCATCTGTTCCATGCCAGCAAGGCCAGCCCACCCCACTGGCCCGCTGCCTCACTCTGGCCCTTCTGCAGAGCTCATCTGTCTCTCCAGGATATCTCCAGGCTGTTCGGCTCCTATCCTCATTGCCATTACTTTTTGTTCATTTAACAAAGTTAAAATCTGTTTAGTGGGGCCCTCATTGAAGGAGGAGGAGACAAACTGAATCTTCATGCTACTCCCAGAGAAGGTCAGGCTGGTGTCAGGCTGGAGCCACCTGCACAAGGAGGATGCAGAACCCCTTGCCCTCCTGCTGCTGTCACACTGGGGCACCAGGCACCTGCTCCCAGTGGCACAGTGCCTCAGGCTGCTCGTGCCATTTCCTGGAGATCCCACCTTGTCTCCTTCCTGACACGACTGCTGGTGGCAGGGAGGTGTCTCTGACTGAGGGAAAACTGCAAGGAGAAAGCCTGCCTGGCCCTTCTGCCTGCAGTGTGCTGGGATTTCCTGAGAGCAATGGCAACACAGTACTTGAGAAGGCAAGAAGACAACCCCAGCCCTGAGGCTGCAGGCAGAGCCTGAGGGCAGGCAGCCCACATGCATTTGTCTTGGGTGATGCTCATAATGTGTGTGGAGATTTCTCTGAAGGCTTCTTCCAGACAGTGACTGGAGTCCAGACACAAGTTCTAGCCAAGTGAGAACAGCAGAGATGACCCTGGTCCCCTGTGAGCCTCTGCTGTCCCCAGTCAGGATCTCTGAGTCCTTGTTTCCCATGTAGCTCCTTATGGAACGGAACCCCTTCCTCTTGGATGAGAAACTTGCTCCAGGGCAAACAGTGGATCAGATAGGTCTAGGAACATCTGAGGAGATGCTCTAAAACTTTTGCCTTCCCAAAAGCTATCCCCACTGTGTGCCCCACAGTGCTGATCCCCATTCCCCAGCACTGCATCATTTCTAAAACCCAGACTACCAACGAGTACACCACTACCAACTCAGCTACCTCCAGAAGAGCTTCAAGCTGCAGGCAAAGACCTTCCATAAGAGAGAGAGAGCACTCACACCTCAAAAGCATGACCCACATGCACCAAGCACAATGGTGGAGATAGCTGCCCTTCCACCCTGGTATGACCCTAATGCGACTCGATGACCCAAAGGCCCAGCCTGGTGCTCCCCAAGGGAGGTCTCCCACCACACAAGGCCCATAACGCCTTCCGCCTGCTGCCACTGACCCTTGGTGCTAAATAAGCCCTCAGGTATAACCCTGACTCTGCAACATCCAACACTGAGAAGTTAACACCATGTGAAGGCAGGGCAAGGAGATGAGGAGTCGCAGAGAGGATGAGACAAGTTCTGTCCAAACTGATGGGAGACCAAGCAAGTCAGATCACTTCTCCTCCCTACAGCATCTCGGTGAGAGTCCTGACACCCACAGAGGGGCAGCATCGGTGAAGAGGTGAAGCTGGACAGCTTAAGTTATTGCTAGGTTGAGTAACAGAGGTATCCAGCTCTTTCAGCTCTCTGCCATGTTCCCATGCAGGAAGTGTCTTTGTGAGGTCCTCACCCTGTTATGCACTGCTCAGGGGACAGCACGCCATGCTCCTGCTCTGGTTCAGCACTGGGATATTTTGAGTCTTCTTTCTCACTGAAATCCTAATAATCTCAGTCGGATTTTCTTGAGAAATGATGCACTGCCCCATCAGTCCATTTGGCTGGCTGGTCTGCAGCCTCCTGCTTTGCCAGCAGATGTTCTTTTCCATGCTTCCAGTTACTATCAGAGCAGGGTCTGGGAGGCCAGGGTGAACTTACTGACTCCTTCCCAGGCTTGCCCTTTCCCATTGCTGAAGAGAACAGGAGTCACAGCCTTCACTTCAGGCATGGCATGACACTCCTGAAATCCACAGGTTCAGGCATTCTCCTCCCATCTCAATGTGGATCCTGTGAAACTCCCCCATATGTGCTGTGCCAACAGAGTTCAAGGTGCCAGAGGATGCCGTGGTGCCTGAGGAAGTAGTGCCTTGGCTAGGACAAACAGAGCTATCCTACTCAAACACATCAAGATGACCAGAAAGCCATCTCTCACTTCTGTAGGAAGAGGGAAAACCAGGAATGGCGCTGGCAATTCAAATGTGTCCAGGAAAATGACACTTATTCACCCAGGTGACGCGTGCTGTGCCTGAGTGTTTTGTGCGGGGCCAGGAACGGCACTGAGCCTCGGACAGAGATGCAGCTGCAGCCCCCCTTGGCTGGCCCACCACCTGGGTGCTGTGGACCACTGCAGACCTCCTTGAAGTGGTGCTCAGGCTGGGTCTCAAACCATTTCGGTTTTCCAAACAGAAATGCCTTCTCCCTCCAGCCTTACCTATCCTGAGGGCAGCACATAGTCAGATCACATGCCATGGAAACCACCAGCAGTACAACAGCCTGGTGGGGCTGGGAAAACCTAGCATTTTCTAATGCTACTTCTGCTCTGGGGTCCCATGAGGCACAAGGGCCCTGCCTGCACCTGCCTCACCCGACACACCTTGCTTGCATGCACCTCTAAGGCCAGAGATGACCATGGATCTCTCCTTGCACTATCCTTGCACTATCCTGAGGGTCCCTGAAGGCCACAATGCTCTGTGACTACTTATCATGGAAAACTGCCCTATGCAGCCCTGCATCCCTGCATGGGTGAAAAGTGTCAAAACGCCTTTCTCACTCATCTTTCCTTCTGTTGATTATGTCACTATGGGCTTGGAGATAACATGCACATGTCCCAGCCATGGTCCACACTGTCTGCTGCAGCTTCTGGCAGTGGCATTGCTTATCTCCCACCAACCCTGAGCCCAGACACCACAATGAAGCAGCATACGCACAACATAGGGACCCTGGTGGAACTGGTGGGTGCTGGATCTGAGACCATCCCTGATCCCCGTGTGAGAACAGAAAGAAGCTAGAAGTGTCTCAGTTGTGGGGAAGCCACACAAGTTCCCTGCAGTGGAGCAAAAATGGCTGGATTTGATCATTCTAAAATCAAAACCTCAAAGTAGGAGTTCCCAAATAGCAACTGCTCGGGTTTTTTTTTTTTGCCATGGTTAATCCAAGAGGAACAACTGATCAGAATGGGGATGTGCAGAACACTCCAGGGCTCAAATCAATAGCTGGGCACTTAGTGCCTCTGTTGTGGTCATTGCTCAATCAACATGCGAACAGTCAGAGCCCACAGGGCCCTGAGCAAGAGTGAACCAGGACGAACTACAGCAGCCCTTGGCTTCCTCTCCCCTGAAATGAAATGCTATGGGAACACAAGGGAGCTAAATGTCTGCAGGGGGACTGGGGAGACACATGCTACCAGGAGTCTGCACTTCTGCAGCTACCCCGGCAGGACTTCCTGCATATTTTCAGTTACAAAGCACTCCAGGGGCAATGCAGATGCAGTTTGGGATGTGCAGTTTGGGAAGAGTCCTCCTGGCCCACCCACACAGTTCTGGATCACAGTGGCCAGGCTCTTCTTCTGCAGCTTTGCCTGGCTCTGACAGGCACTGAATTTGGCCACAGGTACCAGCCAGCATCACCTCCCCAACCTCTCTTTGGGTCAGCAGAGTTGTCCAAGCTCAAAAGCCGCTCAAAAAAAAAACTGCTCAAAAGCAGTGAAGACAGGACATGGCTGTCTGGACTGGGCAGCGCTTCTCAGAGCAGCACTGGGAGAAAACTGGCTGAGACTTGCTGCCAGGAGGCAGCTCACCTTCGCTGGGACAAGCGGGCACTGAAGTAGGGCTGCCTGGCTCCCCTGGGCCATGGTGGCACAGAACAGTGCGTGTCATCTAATTATACCAGCTCTGTCCCACAATCTGGGAGACAAGGCGTCCTATTTACGTGGCCCCCAGCCTGTTCATTGCCCACAGTGGCCCCACGTCCTTCAGTCCCACCAGCTAGAGAAGGGGAGCAGAGAGGCACAGCCTGCTCCCTAGCCTGGTTGTTTGCTGCATGGTTTGGAGGGAGGCAAACAGCTGTATGGGACTGGAACAGAATTCCACGACCAGCAACCTGCTCCCATAAAACCCTGCAGCCCAGGACTGGCTAACACAGGATCAGGAGCAATCTTGCAAGGATGTAGAGGTCTGAGTGTCACATGGGGCATTCAGAGAAAGCATCCTGAGCAGTCCTGAAGTATGAATTTAACAGTGTGATAGTGCTCAAGGCCCAGGCAGATGTGTCCACACTGTACCACCTTGCACGTGCTGCCTGCAGCCACACGCTCATCTCCTGGTCCCACCAGGCCAGACTGTGGCAGTCCCTGCCCCACCGAGCACTTGTCTCCCTATCAGCTCGGATCTGCTCCAAGAGGTCCTGTCACTGGCAACCCCAAATAGGCCAGGCTGGGTTGAAGCAAATGGCCCAAGACAAGAGCACTTGAGGGTGGCTGGAACCATCAGGAGGAATGTGACACCTCAGTGCAGCACAGGGCTAGGCCACAAGCACGAGCAGGGGAGGCCAACACCTCCCTGTCCTTGAATGGAGAGGAAGCTGAAGGAGAACACCAGCTCCTGGGGGTTACTGCTGCCCTCTGAGAATGCCAGGCTATAGGACAGGGCCAAAGGGAGTCAGAGCTGGTTCTGGAGCAGTGCAGCAGAGGAGGGCATCCCATCAGGTTAGGGAATCCCATCCAAATCCTCTGGGGCACCTCCCAGAAACTTCACTGTGCTCTGAAGGTCCTGGCAACCAGCCACACGAAGAGCCTCTGGGTGCTCCAGATGGTCAGCAGTCTACCCTCATGGTGTAGAATCCCAGCCCCACTGTGTGTGCTGACAGCTGTGACCTTCACAGGAGCTGGTCTTCAGGGACTCTTCTGCTGGGCTGCCCACTGCATGTGCATTGCATTGCTGAGCTGTGGTGAGGCGTGCAGGGAAGGGCTCCCTGCCAATCTCATTCCAGGGCAGCCCAAGGACTGGGAATGGGTTGGGGGTTGCCTGGCCACTGCCACCAGCCGGATGGAGGGGCTGTGGGCCGAGAGCAGCTGGGGAAGCACTCCTCACCTGACGTTATTTTGGTTGCTAGGTGATTAAATCATCCATCTGCTTATGACAGCACGGGAGAGCAGTGAGTCAGTCTGCTTCGTAGAAGACAACAAAGGGTTTTTCAACTCCAGCCCACCTTCAGCCTGCCCCCAGCCCAGCCCTGCTCGCAGGATGCTCAGATGGACACACAGTCCTGCAGGGCACAGCCTCTGGTGTGGCACCATGGGCCCTGGGGAAGCTGCTGAGGACAGCCAGCTGTCACAGGGCTATGGGCATCTTCAGATGTGCTCCTACTGTGCAGGTCCTCCATGGTATCTGAAGAACATGGCTGGATGATGGCAAGAGGGCTCTTCATAATTACATCCAGAACCACTGAAAAGGGTTAGATCAGCCCAGTGAAAGCAGAGGGAGGTGTGCTGTGAGCTCAGAGGGCAGCCCAGATCCTGGCAGCACAGTACGGCTTCCCCAGCACCTTCCCCTGCTGCAGGCTCAGCAATGCCCACAGCCGGGATATTGCTAACATCACACATGTGGAACAGCTGTGACTGCCCACTTTGGGAGCAGAACCTGGGGAAAGGCAGTGGGCTGCCTGGGGAGAACACTGCAGAAAGGCAACAGTTTGGGTGAGAAAAAATCATTTTCGTGAAGTGTTTGAAGTCTTTTGGAGGAGGAAGGTGGGGAGGGAGAGAAAGAAGAGTCACCGTTTGTGTGTGCGCATATAAGAGAAAGAGAGCCTCCCTTCATGCTGAGTAGAAACCATCCGCATTTCTGAGGTTCTGGAGAATATTGAGACATGGAGAAGTTAAAGCATTGCCTACAAAATGTGTGGTGTGAGTCCAGTTTTCTTTAAGAGAGCTCTGAACCACATGTAGCTACTGCATGACTGCCCTGTTGCCACTGAGCTGGGCACCAGCTGCTGGGTGAGGTGCTGCAAGCTGCCTGGCCCTCAGAGCCCATTGGGCAGCGAATGACCCCTAGGAAAGGCAGGGCCTTTGCAGAGCAGCTTCAGTGGCCACACAGAGCTTTGCAGTGGGGATGGAGCTGGGAATGCATCCTGCGAGTTCCCTGCCCAAAAAGCCCTGAAGGAGAAGCCCTAAAGCAGGGTGGGGAGCTATATACACAACAGGGATGGTGCAAAACCACCAAGCTGTGAGCTGCCCATTGCAGGCTAACAACCTCCTGCAACTGCAGGTGAGCAACACAAAAGTCTGCCCACAGCCTGGCTCAGCATTCGCAGCATCCAGCACCTCAGAGCCCAGGCTGTTGGGAGCTGGATTGGCAGCTCCCCCACCACTGTCCTCCATGCAGCCTGCCCTCCCAGGTCCCCCAGCAGTTGTCACAACTTCTTAGAGAAAAAAAACTCATTAATGAAGTGGAAAAGGAGGAGGAGGAGCAAGCTGAATGGCCTGTCCTATGGGACAGCACAGCAAGGAGGAGGATTAGAGTACTCAGCGCTTGATTTCAGGATAGGCAGCTACAAAGGAATGACCATCCAGAAAATAACTGGGAAGAAAGGATGAGAAGCCAGTGGGCAGGAAGCCTGCCAAGGAGAGCTGCAAGCAAAGGTGGAGGCCGAAGGAGGTAGGCAGGAAGAGGGCAGGGAGGAGAGGCAGCCTCTAGAGCCGCACAGCCACCACCAATGCCCCATCCACAACAACCTCTACCAGGAGACAGAGGGAGGCCTGCAGAGCCCAAGTGCCTCCCTCAGGGGATGCCTATGGCTGTCTGCTCCCTGTCCTTACACTTGGCTCTCTGCTTCCTGCAGGCACCATGCCTTGCCAGCTGCCCTGGCTTGGAGTGCCTTTTTCTTTATTGCGTTGGTTCCCAGTTTCCAATCTACCACTGCAAGGGCCTGGCTGCTGTCAGCAGCACTTTGGGGTGGCTGGGGTGAGGGCCATGGCGCCCAGCAGCTCTGGCCACCAGGTGCTGGCCACCAGACCCTGCACTAAGGGCAGCACCAGAGGCTGTCAGGGGCTGGGAGTGATGAGAAGGGAAGGTTTCCATCCCCATCTTGTAGCTGCAAGCAGAGAAGAAGAGAGATCAAGATCTCAAGAGCAGAGGTTGCATGGCCACTGGTGATGCGAGAGCTGCTCCTCCAAGTGTCACAAGCAGAGGCCAAGCCTTAGGGAGCCCTGGTGCCCTGAAGCCTTCCATTCCCACACTGCACACAGCCCCTGCTGGGATGTGGCTCCCTATGGCTCAGAGCCTACAACCTTGGAGCAGCCACAGCCATCTCTGATCCTGCGCTGGAGCACAGCACATGCTGGGCTGCTGTCTCTTCAGCACATTGCTTCAGGGCTCAAACAGGTGTTGTCGTCCTCTGGGATGAGGACAACAGAACATAAACTCCAGCACTTGGCCAAGCCCACAAATGGCTGAAGAACTCATCAGGAGTTCAGGTGTCCTACTCCTGCCCAGTGTGGCTCCCCCACACCTCACTGTGGAGGGCACACAGACCTACAGTAGGTATCACCATCACTGTGACGGGGACCAGTCCATAAAAGCCCATCAGTGACCCCCAGCAGGAGCAGGGAAGGGGCCTTCTTCTCCTGATCAGCTGTGGGGCAAAGCTGTTGTGCTGTGGTAGGGCTGTCAGTCTGCACACCTCGAGTTACCAACTCATGCAGAATGCTGCCCAAGAAGCACAGCTAACACCCAGCATGGAAATGGCTTTCCCACACTGGAGGCTTTTACCTGCAGTACACAGGGACTAGACAGGACATTGCATAAATGTTTACGAACCTAATGGCTGAAAACTCCTTTGTGCTTTAGCCTGCTGAAACACTTCCTCGCAATGCTGCTGAAATGATTCACCCAACTTCTGCTTATTTCAAAACCAGCAGCAGCGTCTAGCTGAGAGAAAAGGAGAGTGTTTTATGCAGAAAATGCCAAACTGGCCATTTTTGATCATGTGGAAAATTTCCTTACCGCTCAGAACATGAAAATCTCTGGGAGAGAACCTTGTCTTTTCAAGTGCACCCTCAGCCTCAGTACCCCAGGGCAATGCCATGGCAGAGCAGATGCAGAAGGGGCTTTTCAGCCAACCTGGATGCTTCCCAGGGCCTTGCATGGATCCTGAAGGGACTGTCATCTCCGCAACTGGACCTGGCTGCAGCACTGGCTGCACCAGTGCTGAGCAACACGTGCCTGCACTGCCTACCTTGAGGACTTGCCTGAGTTCACCAAGGCCTCTGTCTGTGGCAGGGGATGGTGCTGAGCCACATGAGAGCCACTCGAGGAGCTGTCCCCTCACCGCTGCTCGGCGTGGAAAGGATTAATTGGATGAGGGAAACGGTGAGGGAATATCAACTTCATTCCTGCAGTGAAGAAACTGTGCCATTAAAATCCTCTCTTCTATGACACACACTGAGCCTATTTCAGTAATAGTTTGGCAGGGGAATAACATTACAGAGCCTATAAATATCTCGTGGGGTGCTGCTCTGCTGATAGAGCAGCAGGATGTGGCCCCTGCCCAGCAGGGTGCTGGTCCTGGCAGCTTCCCAGGGAAGGCACAGCCATTGCAGAGCTGGTGGCCGCACAGCTCTGTCTCTAGAGTGAAGGATTTCAGGCTATGAGGATAGAAGGAGGCATCACCGGGGCAGCTGGGCACATCCCATGTGCAGCCTCAAAGGAGGGATGGGACTGGGTGAGATATGTGGTGATGGGAATGAGGCATGGGCTGCATGGGCCCTGGAGATGCTGGAGAAGACAGCTGGATTGAGCAAAAGATGGAGGTAAGAATACAATGGAAAGCATTAGCAACCAGAAGGGGCTTGCGAAGCAAACCACGAGGCTCCCTGTGTCTGCAGCTGAGGACTTTTGAATGACTTAAGCAAGCCTGATAGGGGCAGTCAGCCCTTCCCTGTCGTCCTGAGGAGCAGAGGGGCTTCTCACAGCTGCTGAGGCAGCAGCTGAGGCAACTCAGGCACGAGTAATTCCCCTGAAATATCCCAGGGGCATACGTCACACGTTTTTCCCAGTGACAATAACTCACCTCCACTGCTCACTCCCCTACCAAGGCCCTGAGATGACAAGGATCAAATAAACACCCTGACATGTCTGAGAGGCTGACAAGAGGGGAAGAAGCTAGGGAGGATCCTGGAGGCATCCTGCCCATGCCAGGCAGCTGCGCAGTGCGGGGAATGGCTGCACTGCTGCTCTGCCATGCACTTGTCATCTTACAAGGAAATTGTGTGGCTGGCTGCTGTCCTACCAGGCACATTGCGACAAGTGGCTGAGGGATTTGGTTATTACATACTTGATGTAAAGCAACTCTCATGGCAGTCATCATAGGTCTCACACTCCTCCTCCTGAGAGCAGGGTTAACTCAATGCTGAGTAGCTTCAATACTCCTTGCATACACACACAGGCAGCTAGAGCTACCTTCCCTGCCCACAGGGCAGATCTCTGCCCACCTCCAAGTGTCAGCATCACGCACCAGAACTCCTGGGTCCCTCACAGAGAGTTCACCTGCTCCTCAGGCAAGGGCTGCTAATGGGCCTGGAGGGAATGGGGTGCCTCAAACTGAGGGTTGCCCAAGGGAAGGGTCCGTGCTCCCCAGGGAATGCAAGAGTCAGACCCAGGGGACATGCCTCAACCGCCCTGCAGCCAGCAGAACATCGGTTTGTGTCTGCGCACCACAACATTCCCTCTATCCTCAAAAGGCATAAAGGTTCTGGAGCTGCAAAGATTGCCATAGCAGCCCTAGAAGTTGTAATGTACGTCCTTCAAGCTGCTGGAAAGCTTTGCACAGAGCTGCAGCAAGCCAGGCCTCATTCAGGGAAAGCTCTCAAGAAAGGTAATTTTCCTGACAGCCCATGATCCAAACCCACCAGACATCCATTAGAGCCAGGAAAGGTTGACATCCATGAGAGCCTGAGCAAAAGCAGGGATGGCAGCTCGGAGTCAGGCCTTGTGGGAACTTCCCCTGCACAGTGCTTCCGTCAGCAAGAAGGGGCTTGAGATTCCCTTTTTCTTGAGCACACAAAGCGCAATCACACAAGAAGTCCACTGGAAACTGCTGGCATTTGCAGAGTTCTTGTAGCCAGAGATGAAATCCACAGGGGGACCCAGCTAAGCCCCCAGAAAAGACAGGGAAAGCAGTTAGTTACAAGGTGTAAAATATGGATGTATTCTGCAATAACCATTTTTATGCCACAAATAATGGGACGCACCATCAAGTGCAAGACAAAAAAGATTGGTACAAATTGCAGCCTTGCTGTCACATAACCAGCAGTATGAAGCACCTTCAATAGCTCCTTGTGCCAGGGGCCTCCTTGGTGTCCCCACCCCACCCCTAAGCAGAGGAGCTGAATCTTCACATTCTTCTGCATAAATCTAAAACAACCCCCAAATTAAGAATAATCAAACTGACTCCCTGATCAAAAGAACACTCTATGGTTGTCCCTGCTTCCTCCAGCTATGGCCAATGGCATGCCTGCAACCTTTCCACCTTCAGTAGGTGTGGGTGAGAGTGCCCTCTCCAAATGAAGTACCTCAAGGATAGGATGCTGACCCAGCCTGCCATCTGCAGCCTCAGCCCCGGTGTGAGGATGCGGTCTGGAAGATGTTAAGGAGAACAGCAGCACCGAGCTCAGAGCTCAAAATCAGCACCTTGAATCATGTCCAAAAGCAAACTGGAAGTCAGCACAGCTTCTGGCAAACAGGTGCTGCCTCGTCTGTGGCTGATGCTGTTCAGCTGATGGCTTCAGCTCCAGTCATGGGCACCAAAAGTGGGGACAGGGGCAGCTGCAGGCACTGTGGTCCTCCCGGGGACATTTTCCCCACCGCTCCCCTCCTCTGTGGATAGCAAAGGGATGTTGTGGTACTGAGGCAAGCAGGCTGCCATCTGGATCCAGGACTGTTCATCTCTGATGACTGCAGCAACGGCTCAGTGCTTGGGTGAAGGCTGATTGTGGACAGATTACAGGGGACACAGCGTGCTCACTTCTATCCATGCTGCGCTATTATCTAGACTGAAAATAAAGCTTCATTTTTCATGCAAAGATGCACAGTGGTTAACATGAGCAAAGCTTGCCTGCGAGGCATGCAGGTATCAAATCAATTTCAAAATGGGTCTCCAATTACTACTGATGCTGATTTGATTTTTATTTTTATCTGGCTTGCCAGATGTGTAGGCTACATCTGAGCATGAAATTCAGCCCAGTGCCACTGGACTGGCGTGAGGCTTGTAAGAAGGCACGAAGGTCTCCTGCTACAGAATGGCACGTTTCCCTTGAATTGCTCTATTCCTTCACCACTCAGAGCTGTGCTTCAAACTGTATGGGTACGTCATGTATACAAAGAGGAGTGAGGGAGCTGAGTCTCTGCACAGATCAGATCCAGGCTTGCATGCAGCAGCTGCAGAGCCCCGGGCTGAAGAAGCCCTGTGCTTCTGCTGCTGT
>JAPSGF010000017.1:6277200-6290847 GCA_035772895.1 Perdix hodgsoniae | reverse complement strand
GGGGGGCCCGGCTCGGCTCGGCCCGGCCCGGCCCCGGCCCCTGGCCGGCCGCCGCTTCCCCCCTGCCCGCGGCGCGGTCCGGCCGCCTCTCCCCTATGCGGAGGCTCCAGCAGCACCGAGGCGATGCCCATTCATTCAGCTTGTCCCCCGCAGCCCTCCCCTTCCGCCCTGCGCTCCCAGCCTCTTGGATGGAGGTAGCTGGTGATGCTGCAGCGGTACCCAGAGCCCCCGGAGAGTACAGTGCAGAGATGAGGGAGGGAGAGGAGGAGGAAGGAGAGCAGAAGGAGGGAAGAGGAAAGAGAGAGAGGGAGCGGGAGAGAGCGAGAGCTGGCTGCCCCCAAAACCAGAGCTGGATCTCGACGAGACTCTGGGATTTCCACAAGGAAATCAGGGCAGGGAGCAGAGCTGGGCCGGCACAGCCCCCTTCCGCTGGACGAGCACGGTGCGGTGACTGGGGATGCTGTGACGGCGGCGAGGGCAGGTGAAAGCTCGCTGAGGCAGGCAGCGGGCGAGGCCCTGTGCGGGGCCGGGACAGTGCCAGGGTTCCCCACGAAATGGAAGTACCCTCCCCTGAGACTGCTCCGACCCCAGCCGGGGTGCCCAGCTGCCCGGTCAAAGGCTGAGGGGCACCCACCCTTTCCTGTGCTGCCAGCCTGGTGTGCTGATAAGCAGGGAGGCCATGTGCCTGGTCCTGCACCTGCCCTTGCTTTGCCACCCCCTGCCAGGGCCCCACCACCCCCGCTCGCCAGAAGCCCCTTGGAAAGCAATGGTGTCCACGTGTCCCAAGCCTCAGCACCATATCTTGTGCCCAACATTGAAGTTTCTCAGTTTTTCCTAATCTGGGGCCTGCTTAACCGTCTGACCATCTGCCACAGCGGTTTCCGTACAGCACTGCACATATTGGGCTCAGCTCTTCGCTTGCTTCTCTTCTGCCCGTGGCCTTGTTCTCTCCATTATGTGTATGTTAGCTATGGTTTTGGAAGTGAGTGCTAACTCAGGGAGACCTGACCAGGCTGCCCCATGGGAGAACCCGGCCACCAACCCTGAAGCTGCTGTGCGCCTCAAAATCTTCAACGTTGGGCCTGGGGGGTAGCGTGGTACAAGGCTCATGGTTATTTTCTCGCCACTTTACCCTTAGTGTCTTTGAAAATCGGGAGCTTGGCTTTCTGGGGAAAAAAGGCTTCATTCTCTAAGGAAAACAGAAATATACTATTTTATTATTATTATTTTTTTCCTTCCTGCAGCAGATTCAGCAAAAGTGCAGCTGCCTTCTCAGCCCTGAATACAGAATTCTCTTCATCCCTAAGGGGAAATGGACAAGTTGAGAGGAACAGTGAGCCCCACAGCACTCTCTATACCCTCCACAGGCTTTCTCAGTCCAGGCGGTTTCCTCCCCCAAGTTCCAGTGGTGTCTGGCTTCCTTTGCAGAGCAATAAAGGTTTGCATGCTCTGTGCACACCTACCGGCTTCATAATGTTGTTTTTCTTCCAAAAGAGAAGTTTGGGATGTTATTGGTCAGTAATGGAGACTGGGGCTCAGACACGTGGGGGAGAAGAACAGAGAAGAGAGTGCAGAAGCTGAGGGAAGGGCTGACTTCGAAAAGCACCATGCTGCTGCAGAGGGAGAACACATTTCATCTCTGTCAAAGGCAAGAATGCTTTCAGATCATAGCAGGACTGCTCAGTTTGGAATATTTCAGGTTTGTGAGGCAACACCATTTCCATCATCCTGCCTGTCTGCAGTCTTCCTAAGCCACATCTTAGCCCCAAATGCCCAAGAGAAAATAACAGTCAAATAATGAATATTTCTATTTATTATTGTTTTTACCAGGGTTTTTGTGCACTTCTCAAAAAGAAGAAAACACCACTCTGTGTCCTGGGAAATTTCCAGCCGTGTGCTATGCCCAGAGTGATGGAGAGCAGCCCTGGCAGGTTGATGTGCCCCCTGCAGCCCGGCGGGGAGGAGGATATGATGGAATAAGGAAGAAGGCTGGGAATGTGGTGGAGCGGGGGAGAAAGTACAGAGAGGAATATCTGGAAAACAGACCCAAACCTCACTTCTCAGGAACTGAGAGGGAACTTGGACTCTAACAAGAAAACTGCGACTGTAGAGACTTTTCCTAATGGAGACAAAAAGCTCATATTCCTGCTGGTAAAGGAAAGATTAGCGAGGAGGGCATAGGAACAGGGGATACGGAGCCAGGCAGAGGGGAAGCAGCCTTTACAGGTGAGAGCTCACGAGCCCGTTGTCAGGCTAGAGTAAGGAGTGTGCTGGGAATCAAGCTGCAATATTCTCAAGTCCAGACAAGAATTCTAGCTGGAGGAATTAACATGGAAGGCTTAATCTGGAAACACCCTATGGAGAGAACGTGCAGGATTTATGCACAGCTGGAACAGAGGGTGTCTGAGGGCGCGGGGCACAGAACACATGGCTTCATCTGCTTGGAGAGGGCTGCAGTGAGAGGTGCCGAGCTCTGCTTTCCTTGTGCCAAAAATGGGGTGATGGGCTAAGCCTCCACCAGGAAATGTCAGCCAGGCTGGCTGGTTTTTTGGAAAGAAAATGACAAGTCTGGCACAGCACATTAGATCTGAGAGTCACCATAGAGATAGTGGTTGGAGATAGTGGGTGGTGGAGATTACCCAGAGCTAATGTGTGAAAGGAGAACAGAAAGGGCTGGAGAATGGGATGCTGTGGGCATCTAGGAGAAGAGGGAGACAGGCATAAGGAAGAGGCAGAGAAGCGGAGATGAGAAAGGAAGGCAGAAAACCAGGGCAGGACATCAGAGAACCCCAGAAGGATCAGATTTCATAGCCAGCACGGCTAAGTGTGGAGGCCAGGAGAAAGAGGAAAGATAAGGAGTGAGCATAGCTTAGAGACCACCGTGAGAAGCCTGCACACAGAGCCCCATGCTGAGTGAGGGGGACAGAAGACACAGACAGTGTGACTGTGGGGTGAGGAGAAGGCCTGCAGGAGCAGGGATGGTGATCTGAGGGCATTTCCCATGGCACTGAGATGTTTGCACTGCAAACATGATGGGCTGCAGCACTGCAAGAGTTTAGAGGGCAAGCAGAGCAGAAGAGGGATATGGTGTGAGGAGGCTGCCCCTGCAGAGGGGACAGGAAAGGATTGCTGGAAGAAGGGCTCCAGAAGAATCTCACCAAGGGAGCAGGGAGATTTGTTCCACTGTAGAGAGGAGGAGGACAGGGCTGGCCAACCAGGGTCTCTTACATCGTTATGGAGGTAACAGCAGGGTGCTGTGTGGGAAGCCGGTCTCCTGAGAGGAGCAGAGTCATTTAGAGAGGAGAAGAACCAAAGCCAACGAGAACTGGTTTAATTCTCTTTGAGGACTCAATGAGTCTTGCACTGTGAGCAATGGATGCTTGGACTTAACAAGGATGGAGAATGTGAGAGCAAAAGCCACCTCAGTAACATTTCAAAAGGCCTTTCTGTTTCAAGTGTTACACTTTTGGAAGTTTAGATAGGGAATGACTTTGCAACTCGTACTACAGTCAGCTCTCTGCTGTTAAACAGAAACAATTCCTCTGGCATTTCAGTCTCTAAGGGCGACATAATTCGTCAAAGATGTTGCTGAATGTTTCAGTCATAGTGGACACACATTCACTGCCAACAGAAGAAATGACCCAGCTTGGCTCTACATGGGGAGCAACTGACGAAGGGAGGGATGAGAGGAAGGTTGGAGGAGGAGTGAGGTGGCTGCGTGGAGTGATGAATGTACTGCTGAGCATACACAAAGCTATGCTGGAGCTGTTGAGTCTGTAGAACCATGAGAATAACAGCCAGAACTGCTTAGGAGCTAAGGAATACAGGAGGGGCATCTCATGAACCTGACCAGGCACAGCAAGGAAGCAGCAGGTCCTGTTGGGTCCAGGTGCCAGTGCTCTCAGATAGGGAGGGACAGAAAAGGGTATGTACACTGAACACAGGACAGATGAACACTCCTCAGGCACAGGAGAGAGGTGTGGGTCTTCCCCTGAGAACCTGCAGCCTGCTGCAGCACAGACACCCCAGGAGAACACTGAGGGGTGGGCTGTGAAAGTTCAGAGGCATGCACACAGCCGAGTTTGGTGCAGCCTTCCTGTGCCTCCCAGCTAGGCTGAGTGCAGGCCTGCTTTGCTTGGATTTTCTACCAATGAATCACTAAGAAATTAACTCTTCTCCTCTCCGCTCCTTGCTGAACAAAAATGCTGGTGAGTAACAGCCTAGCTGCAATACCTCTACAACTGAAAGCTGGAATGTATGACCCAGACATCACAAAAACTGGCACTGACCCATGAGGGTCCCCTTTACTGTTCAGTCTAATGTGAGGAGCCTCCAGGCAAGAGCAGAGGCTTGTTTTCTAGGAGACAGAAAGCAAAATGCAGGGAGTGTAAAACTAGCACCCACCAGCGCTGCTGGCCTGGCTGAGGGGCAGGCCCACATAATGTGCTTCTGACTTGAGCACAACGAAATTACAACAGCGTTGTGTGGAGCAGGCACACACTCCCAAAACTCTGCCCATGTCTTTATATGCTCTCTGTGTACTGCTCACAGAAGTTATCCCCCTGCCCTGGTCTGTGGTGGCAGCAGTTCCCAGAGCGTGCTCCCATCTAGGAGGAATGCAAACAAAATCCCCCTAACTGGGGATTGGTCAATTCCCCCAGATGTGACTTAGCTGGGGGCCTGGAGGTGGCATTCTCTCCAAGGAAGGATGGAGCAGTTACCTCATGGGCATCTACAACCAGATTAAGGATCTCTCACACTACCTGGAAAGCCAGAGGCCATCAGCACACCTGAGGAGAGGCAGGTTCTACAGAGACCACGTTCCTCACCTTTTGATGAGGGTAACAAACCCTTCCTCAGAGAGCATGCAAGAGAGGGCACACCAAGAGCTGGGGGCTCAGGAGGGTGGAATAATGAAATGGACAAAACTCAGTCACATTCTATCATTTGTAACACTCCAAGTCAATTCAATACATGATAAGACAAGCCATGATCACAGTTGGGCTGAGTGTATAAAGCCATACCTCATTATCTGAAGGGATGTCAGGGAGGAAGGCTGAGGAGTAATGGGATAAAACTGAGGGAAAGATCTCAGAAATAAAGCTTAGTCACTTACAGAGAAGAGGAGCATCTGCAGTCCCATTAAGCCAGATAGGGAAGAGAATGAGGGACAGCTGATCTCCTGCTGTGGAACAGAAGCTGCTGAAGATTGGGATCAGGGCATCTCCCCCACAGGAAGGACTGCAGCCTAAAGTGCATTATCAGCATTTAATGACATCTTTGGGAACATTTGCCGTGAGCCACTGTGGGACAGAATGTGCCACACCAGACATGCCATCAGTCTGCTCCTGCATATTTCTAGTGCAGGAAGTCATGGTTTGGGCACTAGGATATGACGACACTGTTATGCTCTTCCACGAGAGGTACTTTGTCTCTGCAAAGGTGAGTAATTGTGTTTGAGAAATGAGTCTGTACTGAGAAAGGAGGAGAGAAACAAATAAAGCCTGTCTTCCCTCCGATCAGGTGCCCATCCTGGCCACAGCCAGTGGGCAGCTCTGCCTCTGTGAAGGGGGAGGGTGTGGGGATGGGCAGTGGGCGGCAGGCTGGCTCTGTGGGTCTTTGCTCCTGGAGGCTGCCCCTGCTGCCAGCCGGGCTCGAAGCTCTATGGGAGGTGCTGCACAGAATGCTGCTTTGCACAGAGCGGAGTGAGTCAGTCAGATAATTTGAAAGAAGAATCTCTTCCAAAAAGGAAGGACAAGGAGGAAGCTGCTTGCTCTGTGAGGATGAGGCAAGGCCGGGGTGTCTGGATGGCAGCGCCAGCACTGCTGTGCAAGCATCTCTCCACGCTGTCTGCCTCCTGCTCCATTTTGCTTGGATGGGCTCTGAACTGCTGCTGCTCCCACTCACTGGCAGAGCCTGGGGCAAGTCCTCAGGCCTGGCCCATAGAGAGCAGCCACAGCTGTGCAACTGGGGCTCAAAGCCTGGATTTGGGGCACCACACGGCCCCTCGCACCAAATTAACTCCCACTTCACTGCACATTCACTCTCTGCTACTCCAGCAGTGCTGGGGGGGGGCCCAGATCAGCTGCTTTGCTGTGGTTCTCACCTGGTTTAATTGCTAACGACCACTGATGAATGCCTGTGCAACAGTGAGGTGGCCCTCCCCAAGGCTTTAAACACAGCGATGAATATTGGATGGACACTAGGTACCTACATATCACAACTGAGATCATTTTCTAGATGCTTGTTGCTTGGCAGCCAAAGGCTTAGAAATGTCAATTTCTAATTAAAACCATGCACCTAAAATCCACACACCCTTCCCAAAACTCTGTATTTTTATACACTGTTCTCAGCTCCAGTGGGCATGGTAGTAGTTCTCAGCAAGCAAACGACCAGGAGCAAACCGTGTTTCTGCCAGGGAGGATGCAGGTGAGTTATGTGCACCAGCTCAGCAGAAGAGCATTCAATTAAAAAAATAAATGTAACCTGGTAAGAAAGGAGATTTAGGATGTGACCTAGAAATAAAAATAAGGAAGGTTTCACTGTAACACACAACAGGAGCAGAAAACCCAGTGTCCTAGCCACACAGACGATGGCAGTGCGATGTCAGTCGGAGATTTCCATGCTGGGATGGGCTGCACGGAGGTGCTGGCGGCTTGGATTTACAGGGTTGGCATCTGCATCCCTTGCTCCTGGGTACTGAAATCATCCCCCCATGACCATGTGCTGCTGACTCAGCCATGGTGAGAACTGACTTTCTGGTAGGAAGCAGAGACTAAACACAAAGCTTCTGGGTGCACTGCCCAGCTCATGGGCTGTGTAGGAACAGGTAGGGTGCTGCAGGAGCCTACTGGGGGCAGCAGGGCTGAGAAGAGCAGGAACTGCCAGAGTGCTCCACTCAGTGGAAAATTTATTTTATTTTTGGACAAGAGCTTGAAGAACCTCTTTTTAGCATTTTTTTCTCGCAGAATAATTCTGGGTTTCTACTTCTAACTGACATTTGATTTCAACATCTGAGCTAGGGATAAAATGAATATTTTTACAACCTGACTGAATTCAAACCAACATGCTTTGAAATGATGAAACTGTCATCTTCAGAGCAAAGCAGATGTGGGCAGGCAGCCACAGCCACGTTGGGTGCTACAGGTTTTGCTGGCCTGGGTCAGGATGGAGAACCCTCTCCAGCCCCATTCCGTCCCTCTCACCTCAGGCCACGGCAGGCTTTGCCCAGTGAGGACTTGCTCTGTGCACCGGGCTCAGCACACACATGCTGGGCAGTGGCTCTTGCTATTTTGAGGATGTCTCACCATGATGAATAGGCCTCAGTACTAGGCTTATCTTTTTCATCATGTTCCTTGCTTCTCCTCATGCTATATTCAGCTGATCTTGTAAGACGTTTGATTGGCAGCCCATACCTAACACATTTTCTTTTAACTTTTACAGTTACTTGCAAAATATGCTCTTAAAAGGACTCTGGAACATTACTTTATTTCCTTTGAGTGCAGTAAGTGACCCTGAAATGGAGGGCAGCATGAGATGTTTCTGCTCATAGACATACTCCAAAGAACACTTCTCTTGTTTTTCTGAGGTTAGGATTGAACATCACCTATGCCATAAAATCAGTGCCCTCTGTTGCCTCCCCTCTAGTGAGGCAAACGCGTCCAACGGTGAAGAGAGGGTCTCTTTTAAAATTTCACATGGTTAATAATCAAGCCTAATTAGTCATCACAGAAAGACTGAAATCCCCTTTTCCTGGTTCAATTTTTTTCTCTGCTTTACAAATAACATAGCAGCAGCATATCAGCAGGAACATCCTTCACTCTCTCCATCTCATTAGCGTGGGGTGGCCCCAGCAGTGACCACGGTACTGCTGGTGAGCAGGAGGCCGCTGGCACACATGCTCTGTGCTGGCTGTGCAGGCACTGCCCAGCACTGAGGGCAGCCCCAGAAAGCTCCTGCTGCTGCCTCGTGCCTCCGCTGTGCTGGCATGGCCCTGGCCTGGGTTTGCTCCATTCTCATAGTCTGGCATCTTTGGGCCTTGTTAAAATACCCAGATCTGTTTGGATCCCATCTCCAGATACTATTCTGGGTCAAAGCAAAGATAAAGCAGCCTTGTATCAGTTCCCCTTTTGCAGGATGCTTATTTTGGGAAATGCAGCTCGGGAAAGAACCAGCTTCCACTTAGAGACAAGAGAAACGCGGCTTCCAGATTAGTGTCAGGTTTGAGTTCCCAAAAGTAGGATTTCCAGGGAATGAGCATCTGCAAATCCAACAAGTGGGATCATTGAGCCGTCACAGAGCAATTAGCTTAACACTGGCATGGGGAAAAGTCAAGAATCACTGGGAAATATTTTCTTTCAGTAGATGGAAAAGTGTGCTTTGGATGGCGGTGTTTGATATGGCTACTTTTGAGGTGCAGCATCAACAACATCCCATAGGCTGGGGCCAATAGCTAATCATCCAAAAAAGCCAACTAGCTTCAAAAGCCACAAGCTTCATAAAAACCTATAAAGCCTTTACAAAGGTCCAATAGAAATAGAAATAGCTGTGCTTTGTTTTTAAAATCACTTACAGCATGGATCATGATTAGTCTTAATTACCTCCCTGCAGTGTGGAGATACCACTTTTTCACCCCCTCTCTGTATTTTTCAGATGCAGAAAGCACACAAGGCACATTTTAGAGGCGAAATAAAAAGGCCTTTGTGAAGTGCAAGGAAGGCTGCAGTGCCTCGGGAGCTGCCAGTCTTCCTGCTCCTCCAGCGGGCACACAGCCTGGGCCACAGGGCACTGCTGCCTACCCAGCTTCAGCTCTGCACCCATGGGTGCCACTGTAGCGCTGTGCTGGGGACTATGGGTGGAGGACTATGGGTGCAGACCCAGCTCTCCTCCCTCTATCACTCCTTCCCTTCCTGCTGAGGAGCTGGCTGCTTTTGGAAGAGGACAGGCACAGCCAGCATGGTTCTGTGATGTGCTTGGAGCATCATTTGCCTTGGTGTACTAAGCATGGCCATGTTGGTGCCGGGATCTGCTCTGGCACTGCAGTGCACCCAGTCGCACAGGCTGAGGAGGAAGGAAATGGCAGAGGCACCATGGAAGAAAAAACGCACCATTCTTCCACCTCCTGAACACCCTTTGTGGTTCCGTTCCCCCAAATGCACAAAGCAATAGGAATGAGGACACTGAAGTCTTACCCACTTTTTGCATGGGTAGGTGGTGACAGGTCGAGGGGGAATGGTTTAAACTAAGAGAGGGGAGATTTAGGTCAGATGTGAGGAGGAAATTCTTTACCCAGAGGCAGAGAGGCCACAATGCTTTTCATCCCAGCCATGCTGTGGTTTATGATTCTATGAAATGAAATTGAAGGCAGCAAGGCAAGATCAGACGGGAGTTTTGGGATAGGGGGTACCTGTGGTACTCCTTTCTGCAGGATTTTGCAGATGAGAGAATATGGGAACAGGATGAAACCAGAGAGCTGCTTGAGAGAGAAACCTGTGAGGGTTCAGCCATAATAAGTGCAACTGTAAATGTAAAAAATGAAGATAGATGAAATCCACAGGAAGGTTACTATAATGTTCATATATAATATTCAGAAAACAGTTCTGGCTTTTGGAAATACTGCAGGCAGTGGTAGGGCTGAGAGATGGTAGTCTGGGCAGCCAGAGCAGCAAGGACTGGATTGATGCTATGTGGGTCACCTCAGGCTGCCTGCTGCTCCTTCACAGCACGTGGAATGGGGAGCACATCCTCTGTCCAAACATGGTGACAGTGTGTAACACACCAGACGATTCAGCTCTGCTCTCAGGGAGCTCAGGACGTGCCTACGGTGACAATGCAGCTTCCTGAGGCAGTTGGGCCTCTCCACGTGTGAATGAGGAGCAGAATGAGGGCTGAGGGGAAAATGCAGAGGCTGACAGTAACTCCCTCAGATGCTGTTCTCTAAAGATGCCATCAGGCCATGGAGGATCCCAGTGCTCCCTACAGATCGCTCACCCTGCAGCGCTGCATGGATCCTGTGCTGGCTGGAGTCTGGGGGGGCTCAGCAGCCGCCACTCTGTCCCCATCAGCCTGAACCTGTGCAGAGAGCATTGGCACCAACAGAGAGGAAGATGCAGCAGTCTGTGTCCCTGCTGCAGCAGCACTGGGTGTGGAGTGGTGGCTGCAGCAGGCAGTGGGCTGTCAGCGCCACACCACCATGGGCAGCAAGGGGCAGAGCCACGCATGGGGCTACGAGCCATGCATGTCACACACCAAAACCTGATGCCTCTGCTCAACATGCAATTGTCGTGTTCAAAAACCTGTTTAATGCCAGCTCAGGAGAAAAACCGTCCTGTAAGGTGAGCGGTTCTGGAGCAAATGCTGTTTGGAAGACCAAAGAGCAAATGGTGTTTCAAAGAACGTTTGTTTCCTCCTGCTTTCTCATTTTGTTTTATCTGTTGTTCCCAGGGATACAAATTGCATTTCTTTACATATCTATCACTCGAGATGTGTGAGCAGCAGTACTATGCAGTAGGCATTGGACTCACGCTGGGGCAGAGGAGTCTGGCTCTTCTGCTCTTTTATTTAAATTGCTGTATTTGTTTTATATCATTCTGAGTGACTTTAGCTTAGCTTTGATTGAAGCATCTTATTTTCCAGATCAAAGTCTTTCTTTGTGTTTTAATGAAATACTTTGACACAACAGCTTTGTGTTAGTTTAAAATCATTATTTAATATACTGAAAACCGCTGGTCCTCTAATTACTACACTGTGTGCTGCGCTTCCGATCTCATTCCAAGTGTCAAAACATTTCACCACAAAACATCAGCAGTGGTTGTACATGATGTGATATGTCTCTTGATGATGCAATATGTATGCTGGACTGCCATATGAAAGCAGTAAGTGATGCAGAACGGAGGGCTAGAATAATTCTGCATGTAAATATTGTTTCTCAAGTGAAATTTGGAAAAATATCAGGACGTGGTAGGATTTGGTGGTGGGTCTGAACGCCGCCTGCCCCCTGTTCATCTCTAAGAATGGATGAAGTCCATAGGAAAAATACGCAGTTCTCAGGTGCAAGGAAGTTCACTGCATAGGAATGCCATGTGCTCCATTTCCCATTCTGTTCCTCCTTTTCTGTCCTCATCTCAAAGTGATCTTCTCTTCTCGCTTTGACATCTGTATGCATCTCTTTTTCCCTCTCAACAACACATGCAATGAAATAGGAAGATGCCAGTCTCCTTAACTTTCTTGTTTATGAATGCAAGCATGATCCTGCTTTCACCATAGATTTGCAAATTATTTTAATAAAAAATGGCCCATTTCTCCACTTACTAGGGAAATTTGAGAAGTATGTATATATTCATGGAATCATAGAATAGCCTGGGCTGAAAAGGACCTCAAAGATCATCTCGTTCCCACTCCTCTGCTATGTGCAGCATTGCCAATCACCAGATTAGGCTGCCGAGAGCCACATCCAGTCTGGCCTTGATATTAAAAATATTCAAAAAATTAAGTGTGGTTTGGGTGGCTCTTGGCATGGAAATGCTGTGAATCTCAGGGGAAGGCTAAATTTTAAGAAAGAAAATCTCAAAAGTGAAAAAAACTGCGCACAGAAACCTCTGTCCCTGCAGTGCTGAGATCCTCCTTCCTTTTGCACATCTCAGCTCACAGTTCACTATGATTGAGTTTGGAAGATCAGGAGCCGGAAGTCATTGTCTGTGCTGACCAGGGACCACCTCATCCCTCTGTATGGCTCACACCAAAGGTACATCCCTCACATTCCTGCAGATTGCCTGTGTGCTCTCAGTGACTCTTATTTATTGCACTATAGATGAAGCATGAAAGCATCTCTAATGCTTTTCCACCTACTGATCAGCTACCGTACCTGCTCCCTTCTCTGTTTATCTAGCCACGTGCTTGCCTGGCAGTTGTCTGCCTGAATCTGTCTAGCAAGTGATTCACCTTCTTGTCAGCACACTCGGAGGTGTGCTTGTGTCGCAGCCTCTCGCCTATCAAGTAACAGGAGATTGCTGTACTGCGTACATGAGCATGTGTATGAGAGACACAGTTAATGGATAAAAACACTCAATTTTATTATTCATATCTTTTTTTTTTTTTTCTACTATCATATTCCTGGATAAGTTTGCAGCAGGAAGACATCTGTAAGCAGCTCTGACAGTCTCAGAATTAACAGCTGGGAGGGACAGAGCCATTTTGTTCTTAGCCCAAGCTCCTCATCTCACGTACAGCTTGCTTAATTTCTACCAATTCAGATGGGTTTTGTCTAGCCAGCTGCTGTACAATCCAGGGCTGGACTTCCTGGAGGGAAGAAGGAGCAGATTATGAGAGAAGTGGTTGCTGGCACGGAGCGGTTGCAGGGAAGGACAGGGCACCTCCTGGGACCCAGGAAGAGAAAGCCATGGAAATGAATCCTGCTGCTTGGCTCGTGCCAACGGTAGCAGGACTGTACACTGGACTTGTGCACTTCTTTCTCTTTGGAGTTTCAGGGGTACAAAGGACTTTGTTCTAAGAAAGAAAACTCGTTGAAGGGAACCATCGAGAAATGTCAAATGCCCCCCGGTGGCCGGGCCTGCTCCTGTAGGGACTGTGGGGCATGCGTGGGGAGGTGAGGACAGGAGCACGGCAGAGTCAGGTATTCACTCTTCCTCACAATGCAGGAGATGAACCAGCAAAGAGGCTGTCACGTAGAAGTATAAAGCACGGAAAAGGAATGGCCTGTCCATACGAAGGTGTGAGGACACTCCACAGAGTGTCACACTGGCAAAGAGGGATTAAAGCTGGAACAGGTCTAAAACAACAATCTGAGATGATGGTGGGCGCATAACCTCAGAACACACCACGATGGGGTGGCTGGGAAGGGCAGCTGGGACTCATCAGCTCCTTGTGCTTCTCCCTGCAAGCGTCCTTGCTGGCCACAGCCCATTCAGAGCAAAGCTTGGAGATTTTTGCTTCCTTCCTCGATTCCACATTTTTCTGCTCCCCTCTTCTGAGTAGAAACTGTTCTTTTCATACAGCGACATTCAGCAAATTACAGTGCCTATGGTCTAGGGGGGAAGTCGGGCACTGGAAGTTGGGTGACTGCCCTGCAGGGATGGCCATGCTGCTTGTGTGCCTCCCTCAGCTGCAGGGAACTGCCAAATGCACAAAGCTATGATCTATTCACATGGTTTATTATGTAAAGCGAGGTTTTGGCTCATTTATTCATTTATTCATATACCACAGCTCAAAGGAGATTAATCGTCCTTCTGTTGCACTGCATAGCGGTACCTGCCTGTGTGTGGCAGGGGCCAGCTGGGGGCACCTGGGGCAAGGCTGCCACCCCCACACACCAACACAGGCACACACATCAGGAAATACTCCATCAAAGGGACACACAGCTGCCCAAGTGTGAAAGACCAAGAAATGCCATGCTGGGCTGCACAGGCAATACCCAGCAGCTGACCTGTGACAAATTGAGTCTGTAGTGGTAGGACAGGGAGTAATAGGTTTAGACTAAAAGAGAGTACATTTTAGACTAAGCATGGTAAGGAAGGAGCACAGAAAGGATCTGGCACGAGTAAGCAAGGAGCAATGGCCAAACCCAGGCTGTAGTGGGTAGACTCTGAGGCTGCGGGGGGGGGGGGGGGGGGGGGGGGGGGGGGGGGGGGG
>JAPSGF010000017.1:6255338-6277100 GCA_035772895.1 Perdix hodgsoniae | reverse complement strand
GGGGGGGGGGGGGGGGGGGGGGGGGGGGGGGGGGGGGGGGGGGGAGAGCAGGGTGGGCCGGTTCTCCTCCAGCAATGAACCACAGCAGCAGCTGTGCAGGTGGGCACTGCAGAGTCAGCCATCCTCCTGCTGAGCCACAGAAATGAGCTGCTGCCTCTCTAACCAAGTCTTGCCATGCCCCCTTCTTACACACAGGATTACACACTGCTGCAACATTTTCCATTCTCCCCTTTCTGATAACAGCAGCTTTTGGCAGAGCACATCATCCTGCTGCCAGACAGCCTTGGAAGCTGACAGATCCTCCATGCAAAACTGTCTCAGCAAACCGATGGCCCCTTGGTAACTGTGGGGACCAACCACAGCTCCGGTACTGGGACAAGAAAATCCCCAAATGGGTGTTTGTAAGAAACTCTGTGGCACAGAACAGCACTGCAAATGGTGCATGCCACGTGTTGGCAATGCGCAGAGCCCAAGGTCAGCAGCCCCAGCTTCTTCCTGGCCTCTCTGACTCCTATGCCTCTGCTTTGTCCAGCCTTTAGTTAAGCACCAGCCAGGGCTGTCCTAGGAAATCCTGCCCCAGTGGAACAGGAACAGAGCCAGAGCACAGTCCTGCACTGCCCATGTTTGCTCGGAGGAATACACGCAAACTAAGAGCCGGCTCTGGGTCCAATTGCTCTGTGCACTAGGAGCCATGTTACCACCTTCCATGTGGGAAACCAGACATCTCCAAATTTGTGGCACTTCATGCCTGCACCAACACAGCAAAGCCTGACCTGTGGGTGCCTCTCTCTGCACGGTGGTTGCACTTTACCTCTGGTAGCAGAAGCCCATCCCAGGCCCTCTTCCATGCTGGGGCAGGGGCAGTGCCAAGCTCCCAGCCTTGCATCCCCAGGGTGAGCTTCTACCTCAGGGGTCCAAAGCTACAGAAAACCCTGTGGTGACAGCAGGAGAGAGCACAGCTGCTGCTGCTCAGACCCATTTGGTGTTCCTGGGGCTTTGCGAGACATTAGTCAACTTCCCACAGCTGCCAACTGGGCCAGGTCTTCCTCCTGCCTCTGCAGTTGATGTTTTCTAACAACCTCCCATAGCCAAGTCTGGCACCTTATGGTGTTCATCACTGTTCCAGACTTCTTATTTACAGAGTATATAGTTTTTATTAGTTTAGTTCATTAGTCCTCGCTCTTCACAAAACTTCTCCCAGGTCTGGTCAAGGTCTCTGATGTTTTCCCTTAGATCATGGTGTTCAACCTTTTGGCTTGCCTGGGTGCACTGAGTGAAGAGACAGTGCCTTGGGCCACATACATGTAGGCTGCTCCAAAAGCAATGCCTCCTATTTATTTCCATGGAAACTACAACAGATACAATGAGCACAGTAACCCAGCTAGTGCAAGTTCTCAGCTACATAACACCCTTTTTCAATATAGTCACCACCATTAGCTGTGCATTTTCACCAGTGATGAACAAACAAATGCCTGCATGCTGTGCTTGTAGACATCTGAATCAGTAGAGGTGCCTCACTGCTGCTATTGCCACTGCTGAAAAGCACCACCCATTGCTGCACTGTGCCAGTAGTCCCTGTTTGGTCTCCATAAACACTCAGCAAGTGTTGATGAATGTCAGTGGGTGCCATTTTTTCCACATGGAGGAATTAAATCCCACAGCTTTGCTCCATACCCACTCCCTTGTCAGATGCCGTGCTGTCATACTGCCCCTCTGCTGCCATCTGTCACGTGGCACAAAACATAATGGGATATTGGTGGGAAGGTCCAGCGTCCACTGCTGTACCACCAACATCCACCTCTGACACTGCGGGCTAACACCATAAAATAGAAGGCATTACTTTTGGAGCCACCCTCATATAATATACAACATAGTTAATGTATATGAATACCTAAATATTTTAATTTTTAATGTTTTTTATTAGAACATAAAAAGCAGAGAAACAAAGCCATAAAACCAGGGGGGTATGTGACCTGTTTTTGTGAAACTTACGCATCAGCCTGGTTCCATGCTGGTGGCTGCAGTTCTGGGGGAGTTCTGAGACATTTGTCAGCGATCTTTGATGGAATTTTATTTTTCCTGTGCTTCATTCTTGAGAATAGTTATTTACAAATGTACGTACTGCCAAAAAGCAATGACATGAATAAGGCATGGCTGTGAAGCGAGGGATAATTCTCTCTGCTAAGATAGGGCTTGTGAAAGTTCAGGAGAGAGAGATGATTAAAGGTTTGAGTTGAATACCTGATTGCAACTCTATACATTTTATTTAACAATTTTCAGGTCATGTACTAATTCTGACTGAAAATGGAGTCACAAATATACAGAAAAACGTAATTATTTCTCCGCAATCTTGAAACCTACTCTCACATTCCTTCATCACAAAAGTGGAAAGCAAGGGATTTTTTGCTGTCCATAGGACTGCGTTCAGCCAGTATATGAAAATGCTTAACATTATTTACCATCACTTGAGCTGGTGCTGTCCTTGTGCCATGGTGTCATCCCCAATGGCATTGGGTCAGTGCTGCACGATAAGTGCCAGGCTGCTGCATGGTGTATGCTGCCCCTCCGGAGCACTCCTCCTTTCCCTGAATGCTGAAGCAGCTTCTTCTTATCCCACCTGTGGCAACTCCATGCAGATGGAGGTCATCTGTTTCCCTTCACAGCTGTTTCCCACTGGTCACTTTTCTCAAGTGCCCATGGAGGTGAATGCTGCTCTGTGTAAACTCTGAGTCAGGGTGTCGTGGAATCATGGGATCGCAGATCTGTAGAGATTAGAAGGGACCTCTAGTGATCATTGTGTCCAATCCTATAATAATCATATCCTCTATCAGGTCAGCAGTGCCAGGACAATTTGGACGACATCTTTGGTGAGCAAATTCTAGTTGGCTTGCAGTTAATTCTGTGTTAGGTTTTTTTTGTTTGTGTTTTTTTTTTTTTTTGGTGACTTTCTGAGCTTTTTCTGCTGTATCTGAAGTACTAAGAGATCTCATCTTCTATTGGGGATCCACTGTCCTTCCAATACTGCTTCTTTAGATTTATAAGAGCCACAAACTCTTCTGTGCTCTGTTGATTTCTGCACCTCATTCAGAGTCACTTCTCAGCTGCTTGGGTTTTGTGTGGGGAACGCAACTTCTCAATTTTCTGTAATGCCCTGTGATAGTTAGCTTCCTCTGCATGACTTAATTGAGAGTATTAAAAACATTGTGTTCCTCAGAGCAGACTGTAAGAAATTAAGCTGCCTTCTGACAGTCTTCCTCCTCCAGTTCATCCACTACTTCAAGAGAAACAAGAAAGCATTATTAGAATTATCCCTCCCATCTTTGCAAGATACCGTGTCTCGTGCCAGACTTTTACTAGGTCTGTGCTTGCCCTGGGGGTGCTAAGCGCCTTGGGGTGGATGGAGTCTGCCTTTACATCCAGGGCTGGGAGACTGAGTTGCTGTTGGGGTGGCTGGAGGAGATGTGTGACTACCTTATATCCTCACCTGATGCCCCGATGAGATGAGCCACGGACAGGGAGTGCGCAGGGTGTGCAAGGCCCACAGCAGTGTGCGTGCTGTGAGTAACTGAGGACTGGCGAAGAAGCACATAGAGCCCCTGTCGCTGGAACCGTTACTGACCTGCGGCCCAGTGCTACGTGCAGCGAGCACAGCACAAGAGGGCTGAAATCACTGTAAACTGCCATGTCTGAAGCTGAATGTGGAAAGCCTCCACCCTTACTCTGCTCATGGAAGATCTCAGACCCTCTCAGTTTGTAGCAAGAGGCATGTGCTGTCTTTTGCTTATCTACCAAGGCTCAGTAACGCTATAGTTGCTAGAAATGGTGACTTGTGATTGGTTGTCTCATGGTGTTACCACCAGCACAGGCTCCTCTCCTCCTTGCCTCCAGGGATGAAGCACAACAAGGAGCACACCTCTACTTCTTCCTGCCAGCAGTGCTGAGGGAGGAAGATGAGGTCCCACTGGGGCACAGTGCTCACCTCATTCTGCCATTAAAAATCAAGTCAGCTCAGTGACTAGCTGTTATTAACACTGAATGCTGGCATGCTGGGGCACTGCAGAAGAGCAAAACTTGCTGCACGGGGCACTGCATGTGCACCTACACAAAGGACGTAAAACACAGTGGATTGTACAGCGACCTGGAAGATGTGTAAAGGTCCAAGGTAGCTGGAGGTTTTGGAGCTCTGTGGTTTTTCCCTACCTTCTTTGCTACAGGGGAGAATTGTGGTTCCCAGTTCTGTCAGCCCTGCTTTCAGGCTTCATGGGAGAGAGATGGAAGCACCATGAGCAGAGGGGCAATTGCCATTGCTCAGAGGGAGTAGAGAGGGGTGGTGGTTTCCGGAAGGGCAGGCGGTCTAGACCTGAATAGCCAGCAGAAAACACAAAACCTCACATCAGCCTCTCTCTCGTTGTGTTTTAGCATCACAAAGTCTGGAAATTAAAGCCAATCTAATGTTCACCTCTACTACAACCCATTTTGCAAATGACACTGAGCAGCAGATGAGTATAAAGGATGCTTGCAAGCTGGGACTGGATGGGAACTGAGACAAGTGTACATCTGGGAGAAGAATCATAGAATCACAGAATTCTTAGAATTGGAAGGGACCTCTGAGGGCCGTCTAGCCCACTCCCCTGCAATGGGGACACAACAGCTCCATCAGGTTGCCCAGGGCCTGGTCCAGCCTGGCCTTGAAAGTCTCCAGGGCATCTGGAGTCTCCAGGGCATCCACATCTCTGTGCAACCTGTTCCACCACCCTCACTGTAAAAGATTTTTTTCCTTATATCTAATCTAAATCTCCCCTGCCTAACCTTGAAGCCATTTCCCCTTGTTCTATCACCACAGAAGTCTGTCCTCTTCTTTCCTATTGCTCCGCTTTAGATACTGCAAGGCTGCTCTCAGGTCACCTCACAACCTCTCTTCTCCATGCTGCACAGCCCCAGCTCTCTCAGCCTGTCGTCATAGGGGAGAGGCTACTCAATCCTTTCATCCCCCAGCCGGTATGGGTAATGGGGGTTGCCTTGACTCAGATGCAAGACTTGTACTTGCAGTTGTTGAACTTCATGAGGTTCACCTGGGCCCACTGCTCATCCTAGGTCCCTTGGAATGGCATCACATCCTTCTGGTATGTCAACTGCACCCCACAGCTCGGTGTCATCAGCAAACTTGCTGAGGGTGCACTTGACCACACTGCTCTCTGGAAGAGCTCTCTGGATGTGTCCAGAGGCAATTTCTGTCCTTGACATTCAAAAAAAAGAATATGCTGATCTTGATCTAAACCGGAGCCTTGAGGAGTTGAGTGGCCTTTAACCTGTCTGAAATCTCTGGGGGGGTTGTCCTTTCTTTAAAAAAAATTAAAAAAATTAAAAAAACAAGAAAGTGACTGTCCTGGTAGAACTCATATTCAATCTTGTTTGATTCCAACAGGCAATTTGCTTCTGCCTAGCAAGCAGCTTGGGAAATTAAAAAGCTGGTACCAGTCACAGACAAGAACTGATAGCAACAAGTAATCAGAAAGGCCAGGGAGGCATAAAGTAGGCTGCAAGAGGCCAAGCACGTCCCATGGTGTAACATGGCTCCAGCACGGACTACATGTCTTGCAGTGTTGTAGGTTGCAAACACAGCTTGTCCTTGGCAAGCAGCCAGCAGAAAATTAATCTGCTGTTTTCTGCTAAGGCAACCTCTTGTTCCCTGATGAAAGTATGAAGTATGATGGGGTGACACTGCCCCATCTTCCTTGGGGAGCAGAATGCTTTGAGTTGCACTTATTTTCTTCCATACATAACGAGTTTTTATCCAGTTTTTGTCTCAGCTACTAGGGGCAATACTGCTCTTGCCCTGTGCCTGCTGTTGTGGTGGCAGGAATTGCCCTGTGGTCACACTGCCAGTCTGTACCAGGATCCTGCAGCAGTGACCTGATGGCTTGGGGGAGCACTGTCCTGTGCTGTGCTTGGCTGATGCCCCTTTGGTCTCAGCCTGAGGTCTCCAGCCAAAAAAAGATCTTTGATCACCTGCTCTTTGTCCCAGCTTTTTTGTCCTGGGAAAGACAGACAAGCAGTGTCATGTCCATGCAGGGCTGGAGATCATGCTCCAGGGCTGGAAGCTGCTGTCTACTGCAAGCAGGTAGAGAAATGAATGTGGGCCGTGAGCATTAGTTGTATTACATTGCAGGCCTGAAGGATTCAAGAACAGGAAGGCGGCTTGTTCGTGTTAAAGAAGGGACAGGACCCTGATTCCCGAGCTGCATTACTCATACAGGTGTTCTTGGCCACTTTCCAATGGTTGTGCCCCTGCCTCTTCCCTTCCTCTTCCCCTTGCCCATCACCTGTGCCAGAACCTGTACCAGGACAGCAGAAAATAGAACTGCCTGTGTGGAACTCCCAGCTTGTGCCTTCAAAGTCCTGTCAGTGCAGACAGTGCTGCTGATAAAGGAATGAATCAGCACAGGGATGCATCCTGCTCTTGCCCTAGCTGCAACACTAAAGGAAGATGGGAGGTGACCGTAGTCAGCAAAGGATGCAGAGGAATTGAGGTAGGGCACATTTATTCTGCCCAATAGCCCAGGGGTTGCATGGCTGAGGCACATAGCAAAGGGCCCTGCACGGTGTGGCAATGGTGGCATCAGGAGGCTGGAGCCAGCTGGTTCTGGGACTGTGCTGAATAACGGTACAGATTTCCTGAATGATTGCAGGGCAAACTTGTACACCATGCAGAAACCAGCCAGATCTGATTCACAGATTGGGTTAGTGGAGAAGAGATAAGACAATCCACTTAGTGGTTTTGTTGAGCTGCGTTCAGCTAAACCAGATTAGGGGCAGATGCTCAGCTGGTGTAAAGTGGCATGGTGCTGTGGAAGCCCATCTTAAAGCCCCAGTGTGCTTCCCTCCTGGTAATCTGTAGTCTCTAGGGGCAGTGCTACGTGAGTGCAAGAGCTGTAAAGTGACATTAATACTGAGGGATGGATTTAATGGGAGATTCGGTGGCAGCATTATGCATGAATTTCTGCTTTGTCTCACTCTGGGCATCTCACACTAGACCTCCTGCAGAGAAAGGCGATGCACAAAATGCTCAAGTCCTTTTACAAATGCTGCCTCTGGCTTTGCTGAGGCCCTTTGCTCCCGGTGTTTACTTGCGGCTATTCACACCACCAAAGCCCACACTTTCTTCCAGTGCTGAAATGCTACGTCCGTCTCCCAGCTGGATCTTCACCCATGGCTTCTGATCTCTCTCCTGAAACGCTTTGCAACCTCATTTATTTATGTATTAACAATCTCATGTCTTCCAGAAGAACAGGACACAGCTAGTACTGATTGGCTGAGTGCGCTGAGCACTGCTTTGGAAAAGCCCACCATTTGGCTCTCAGATTGGTTCTTGGCTTATGAATATCTCACAGGCACCACAGGTATCCCATTTTCCAGCTGAATATACCAAGAACATCATTTTGATCCATTATCCAGATTTTATCAGACTGTGCCTCTTATGGATGAAGAAAGTGAGGCTGAAAGCATAATTTAATAAGGACATGACATGGTCAGCTAGAGAAGTGTGATATAACAGCCATAAGATCCTGAACAAAACACCTCTTTGCTGCACAGCTGTGAGTGCATCCCTTCCCCACGTCTGTTCACCCTCGATCTGCACAGCAGCAGTAGGGCACGGGGGACAAAGCAGTGCCCACGAGTGGCTGTGGGAATGTGGTTCTGTGAGGTGCAAGCAGTTCTGCCTTTCTCCTTCCTTCAGCCCCTGGGACTGTGGAGGCTGAGCCTGGGGGAATGGGAAGAGACACTGATGCCAAAACAATCCACCCTGGAATTTTTTTATTTTATTTTAATTTTTTTTCATGAATATTTAGTGAATGGAACTGTTTCATCCTAGTTTTCAAACAAGCTTTTTCATGTCATTAAGATACTGCTAATTCACAAACACAAAGGTAAAGCAGGGAATGGGGCAATCCTGTATCATTTCTGTACTAAAGCTCCTTCTATAAACCTCAATATCATCACCAAGGTCATTTTCTTTCAACTTGGTCATAGAATCATTTTGCTAGTAGCCTGAAAATAGAAGAGTAAACCAAATCCCAACAAGCAGCAACATGGATGTTGGTGGGCTGCACGCTTCCTTCCCTCATGCAGTGGCTGCATGGAGCAGCACAGCGACTGAGGGACCCCAGGCACTGTGAGCCAGGCTGGGCCTTGATTCCCAGCACTGCCTCTTGGAGCTGTGCTCACACTGCAGGACTTGCACAAATAGAACAAGTTGGTGAGTTATGAGGAAAGAAACCACAGTTGACCTTCACTGCTGTTAATGCATAACTGAGATCAGGGACCCTTGTTTTTGCTTTGGGCAGATGGTCACAGCCAAGACAGGACTAAAACAGGGAGAAGTGATGACAGCACCTCCCAGAGAAAGAGCTGCTTGTCTCCCAGCAGCAGCTGGGCACTATGGGAAAACACATTGTACACCCCATGCTAACCGTGTTTTCCCAAAGATCTCATGAGTTTTTCTCTGGTTACTGAGTTCATAGAATCACAGAATGGTTTGGGCTAGGGTTAGGTCAACTCGTTCACAACCCTGCCATGGGCAGGTACATCTCCCTGTAGACCAAATGCCCCAGAGCCCCATCCAACCTGCCCGGGAATGCCTCCGGGGATGGGGCACCCACTGCTCCGGGCTGCAGTGCCGGGGCCACACTGCCTCTGAGTAAAGAACTTCCTCCTCACATCTGACCTCATTCTCCCTTCTTTTAGTTTTAAACCGTTTCCCTTTTTTAGTAAAGAGTCTCTTCTTATCTTTTTTGTAGGTTCCCTGTAAGTAAGTAAGGCTGCACACTGGTCTTCCCAGAGCCCTCTCCTCTCTAGGCAGAACAAGCCCAGCTCCCTCAGCCTGTCCCCATAGCAGAGGTGCTCCAGCCCTCTGAGCATCTTTGTGACCTCCTCTGGACCCGCTCCAGCAGCTCTGCATCCTTCTTGTAACGGCAGCCCCAGGGCTGGATGCAGTGCCGCAGGTGGGACCTCACAGCGGCAGAGCAGTGGGGACAGCTCCCTCCCTCAACATTCACATGCTCCCAGAAGGACGTAGGATGAAACCATGCTGGTTGTGGATGAACAAGGCTAGGTCATGAAGAGAGACTGGGAAGATCCTATCTGTGCACAATTTCCAAACAGGTACAGAGTGGAGTTGTTCTCAACCACTTTTGGGCCCCACAGGGGACCCTGGCAAAGGCATCCAACCCTCTAAATCTTGATCTCATGATTCCCCCTGGACTGAGCAGCCTCCTTTCCTCTTCCTTCAGACAAGCTTCAAACCAACAGTGCCAGCACCCCACAGCCCCACACTGCATCACACCATGCTGCTATGTGCAGCTGGGCAGCCCATGTCGGGGCCACCCATTCCCAGTGAATCTGCCAGCATGGCATGGGGCTGCCAGCACTGCCAGCCAGCGGGCACACAGCTCTCACTGGGCTGGGGGGCAGCTCTGGGAGCAGCACCCTGAGCATTGCCCTACTCGCCAGCACCCGGCAGAGGCTGCTGCAGCCATGGCCGCCTGCTCTGAACGGGGTTTGCTTCAGTGAATGAAGGAGGCAGCTGATGAATATTCAAAATTGGCAAAGCAGATCGCTTTCAGCTAAATTTGATCACAATATGGGATAAATTAAGCCACGGGATGAATGCATTTGAAATGAAGATTAAAAGAACACACTGTACAAAGTCAGGAAAGTAGGTTTAGCCAAAATCTGACAATGTACACAAACAGATGAAAATAAAGTTCCTTTCACTGAGCAAATAATGAGTCGGGATCAGCTTCTCACCAAAGTTCCTATGGAAACGTCTTTTTTTTTTTTCTTTTTTTTAAATCCTTTTTAATTTAAAAATGAAAGGAGAGGGGAGAGGAGAATGCCTGGGAAACAGAAGATGCTCGAAAGGTCCAAGAATAGAGGGAGGTGCTCAATATGGGTAATAACTACTGAGAAATACAGCCTGATACCTGGGAGCCTGAGGGCAGAGGGAAGGCTCAATAGGGTGCTTGGGAAGGGCCTCTCCAGGGCCCGGGGGTTGCTGAGCACCAGCCCCCACTGCCCAGCCTCACCCAGGGGATGCTGCAGCTCTTTGCAGGTCCTGGTCAGGACATCAGCCTCATCCAGCAGCTGGGTATGGGGAGGGGAAACATTTGGGCTTGTTGCAGGGCAGTGGGCAGAACAGACTCCAAGCGGAACAAATGACAGATGGAGGTTCACGCCTCATGCTTGCCTTTCTGAAATATCTTGGTTATTGAAGGCCCCTAAAACAAAGCAAAGGACAGCATGAGAACTGCCTTGGCTTGGGGATCTGTGGAACTGAATGAGGAGGGATACAGGGAGCTCTCTGCTCCCCAGCAAGCAGCATCCTCCAGGGGAAGGCTTCAGCCTCCTGCAGGCCTAAGGACAGGAAGGGGAAAAGCCCTGTGGGCAGCATCAGGCAGGAGAGGCAAAGGTCCTCTGGAGCTTCCCAGGCCTAAACTTGGCCCTTCCTGCCCCCACTCTTACGTGGCCCAATGGTCCCTACCTGCGCTACTGCAGCCCTGCTGCCCACGGGGAACGGCACCATGTGGTGCTGCAGCAGCCAAGCGCTCAGCTGGCCTGGGCCGTGTCCAGACCTGCCCTGCTGCACACAAAGCCGCTTTAAGGAGCAAAGACAGGAAAGGTTCAGGGGAGCCGTGAGAAACTGTGCCAGAGCACAGCTCTATCCAGCTCAGAAGACCTGGAGCAGGACAGTGGAGCACCTGCTGCTGAAGGCCAGCAACTCCTGGGATGGATTGGGCACAGCAGCATGGGCAGGAACCTGGGGCCACTTGCCCCAAACCATGGCTTGGCTCCCTCCGCTCAGGGCCCCCAATGGTTTGGAAAAACACCAGACCACGAGACCTCCTCTGGCAGATGACCTTCTTCTCCTGGACCACACAGTTTGCAGGAGGAGAAAATTAAAGGGCTGTCTGTCAGGTTGACATGAAGAAGTCTATTAGCAGCCCCTGGCAGGTGAGAGGAAAGCATTAGCATATGGAAAACGGGGGAGGAAAGGCAGCATGTCTGGGACTGTTATGACTGAGCAGGCAGGTGAAATCAGGCAGGTTATTAATAAATCCCCTGCACACACCCCCAGCCGTACTTGTGTGATGTCTAAGGGGCAGGGCTGATCTCAGGTGCCATGAGAGCACCTGAGCCCCATGCTGAGCACCAGAGCTGGGCAGAGGGTGGCAGAGCAGGAGCCCAGGCCACAGGGTTGGGCTCAGGTTGGGTCGGGTTGGGTTGGGAGCAGCCATGGCAGAAAAGATGATGGCTCTGCTTGGTCATCTGTTCTGTCTGAGGGGCTTGATGATGGGGGCAACGCAGTTCCATCTCTGTCCTCCCATGTGCACCCAAGAGGGTATTTATTGCGACATCGCTGCCCCTGGCTAAGAGCACTCAGTGAGTGATATCAGAAAGCCAGCAGCACTGCAGCCTGCAGGAGCTGAATTGGGAGGGACCCTGGGCCAGCCCTGAGGGGGAGGGCAGAGATGGAAGGAGGCAGAGGCCCCTACATTTATTTGAGGGTTCTGAGGAAGAGACTTTGAAACAGAGATGGACACTTGTATGCCAGTGAGAGTAAGGGCTCTGTAACACAGCCCCTCAAGAAGGCATATGGGCCACTGGATGCCACTCTAACCAAAGGAGAAGGGGCTGTGCAGACTTCCCTGTACATCTGAGCCCATAGCAAGGAGTGCTATGGTGGAGTGGTGGGGGCACACAGCACTCTCACCCTTCCTTGCCTCGCTCAGAGCATCCTTAAGGATGCATCTACAGGGTCAGGGAGACAGTTGAGCTCCCAGTGCAATACAGGATGCCACCCCTCAGTGCCCTTGCTGCTCTCGGTACCACTGTCCCAGGAGCTGGGGGCATGGTAGCCCTGTGCAGCGTGTGCCCAGCCAGTGGTGCGCTGGACAAGACTTTATGTTAACAGCTGCAAAGCCACCCAGCATGATTTCCTTCTGAGTTCTGACAACAGCAGCGAGCACCAAGCAGGAGTTGTGTGCCAGGCTGCTTTCCCTCTCACCCTGTGAACCAAAGCTTCAGCCTGCAGTTCAGTTCCTGTGACCAACACCAGGTTATACTAGAGAAACCCCATCAGCACCCTGAGACCTCTCCAGAGGTCCCTTTCAATGCCTATGATTCTGTGATTCTGTGAAAAGCTATGGATAGAGGACCAGAAGGTCCAAAGATCAGGCATGCAGGAGAGATTGCCACCAGACTGCCTTCCACAGCTGCAGTGGCCCTACAGTATAAAATTCTCTTCCCATGACATCTGATGAGATGGACTGGAGAGAAGTTTGTTCATGCCAAGCGCTGCTCCTACATTGCAGTGGGGGTGCAATCTTCATACAATCCAACTGTTACAGAAGGGAGTGTGACCTGGTGCATCATTGAGAGCAGGATGGAAGCCAGGTGTCCCGCTCTCTTTTGTCATGTCTTGAAATGAGGAGTCGTGGATCATCTGCCATTGCAGTTGGTGTCATGCAGATGCTGCGTTTTCTGCTTTTGCAGTTAGTGACAGACATTAAAACAAGTACTACATTAATTATTGCTGAGTTGCAGCTCACCGTCCAGGTCTGTCACTTAGAACTCAGACTTCATTGGTTGGACTTAGTGGTCTTTAAGTGATCAGTTTGGCACTGACCTTGCTGTGCCAACTGCTCCTTACTGGGACCTGGCAGTGTGAATGCAAAGCAGGCTCTGGAAGATGACCAACCCCCTGGTCAGGGGTGATGCTGCTGTCTGCAGTATCTGCCACTTGGACCATTTGCCACAGGTCACTGCACACCCAGAAGGCTTCTCCTCTCTGTGTCTCTTTCCCACTCCATCTATGACACTGTGCCCTGGGACGGAGTCTAGCATGTCACAGCTCTGTTAGGAAAAACACAGTGGTCCTGTTGCTGTACAGCAATGCATCGTTCACTGTCAGCCAGGCTTTCTGTACTTAAATCCTCCTTTCTCGAGGAACACCACTGTACCCAGGTATTTTGCCTGAGGCTAACGGTTTGGAGCAATAACAGCTTTTGGTTCTTTCTACCAAAAGAGTATAAGGCTGGCAGTGCCTATGGGGCCTGTGAAGCCAAAAGTGAAGTTTGGATAAATCATGCACCCTTTCAGCTTTTGACCTCTTGTAGAAACTAGTTTACAGACCCTGGTGGGCCTGCACAATAGAAACTCTCCTTTGCTGTAAGCTTTGGTCTTTTCAGTTTCACCGAATTGATGGCTATTGACAGACTGAGGCAGTTTCTTTGACATTGCCCATAGTGGCTGAACAGCAGCAAGCAGTAGCCAATGCCTACCATGCTCTTGTTCCCATTTTCATCTGTGAGCTGCAGTGGGACCAGGAGTACAAGTCTCCTTTATATTCTTTTCATTCATTCCCTACCCTCACTTGTAGAGGAATAAAAGGGTCATCTTGGGTCAGAGTTTCTACAATCTTCAGCAACTAGCAGCTACTTCCCAAATCCATGCCCCCAAAATCAAATAGATGCTTCAAACATCAGTATTGTTTTGTCAGAGTAATTGGAGGTCCACCACAGGTCACTTCTCAGCCTGAAATCATTCTGGTCTGGTTTCACTGTAATTCTTCTTGACTGCATGGCCTGGCTTAGATTTCTTCCTGCATCCTTCTCAAGACCTCTGCCCAGCCTTACTAAAATGCAGTAGTACAACACAAAATTTTCATGATGCCAATCTTCTGGGAGAAGTTTAATGATATTAATAATGACTGATGGTGCCTGAACTTTACAGCAGAGCTCTTCTCCAGAGTCTTTCTTGGAAGCAGTGTGGAAGAGCTTATCCCCACTGTGTCTACTTCCCTTGACTTGTTGGCACCAAGAGTAAGCTGTTGTGAGCCATGTGGCATTTTGCTTATGAGAGAGCAAACATCAATAAGTAATGGATATTTTGTGTAAATGAGTGGCCAAAATATACACTTCTGAGGTACTAACCCCCAAAACCATGGAGTTTTATTTGAATGAGGATAGGCAGGTTTAGAGTCTTCAGACAGCAAGCGGTCTTACAAACACTCAGAGAAGTCATCTGGAAACAGCAGGGCCAAGCAGGCCAATAGAACTGAGCGGGACATGGATGTAAGGAGGTTTGGCAACAGCCTCTGTGAGCATATGCATGAAAAAGCAAACAATTGCACCTCTATTATAGATTTATTGAGCACCTTTGGCATCTGTCTGAATAGAGTTTCCATATTTGCCTATATTTTCATGCAGTAGCCCATCCTGAAGCCAAAGGCATCAAGTTGCTTGAGTCTTTGAGAGGGGTTTAAGTCCTTAATTGAGCTAGTTTATATCATCTCCATGTCAAGTACCAGAAGCTCCATTGGTAATGCTCCATAAAAACCCAAAGACTATTCCTAAGATATTTATAATGCTCTTGGAGATTACCCCAAAATACTAATCTGAAGGCTAGATTGCTACTGTGATGGGCTCTAAAGAGCCAGGTCTTTCTGGGCATCACTGTTTGAGATATGGTAGGTATCGATCTGAGACCTGAGAGCCAAATGGGGTCTCAGATATTGCATATTCAAGAGCTTGGAAGTACCTTTTCAATGAATTTGAAGATGTAAAAACCTCATGCCAGCATTACATCAGTTGGCTGGGAGCCTGTCCAGTGATCACAGCATGGATGAGAGATGTTTTTGTACAGCTCTACCCCATACAAAAGATTAGAATGATCACCCCGAAACACTGTGGTTTCAAAGAGACATTTTCCAAGCCTCTTCTGTTCTTTGCAATTGACAAGACTACAGGGTGGCAGAGAAACACCTGGCACAAGCAGGTAAAACAGGGCATATTCCTCCACTTTGATAACAAATACCAACTACCCAGGGCTCTGGCATGATATCAGGTTCATTTTCATAGAATCATGAAATATTCCAGGTTGGAAGGTACCCAAAGCACAATCAAGCACAACTCAGTTATTTGTAAAGTTCTGATTGACCAAGGGATAAAAAGAGAGTAGGGAAGGACCAAGCCAATCATCTCTCTCCTACAGCTAAAATCACAGCCCAAGCTGTGAGACTAACCCAAAGACCACTGTGTGAGTGGTCAGTACCTAATTGAAGACAGCTTTATGCACTGTTGAGGGAGCTAATAAATTAGCAGCTTAATGGGCTTAACTCCTTAGCAGAAAGATAGAAGGATGACTGTCATGCCCCAGTATGAATTGGGAAACGAATAAACAAAATACCCTAATGAAGTTATAAATTCTGAATTCAGAGTTCTTGGCTTTGAAAGATATAAATAATGAGTGTCTTTGGGCCAAAAGGCATTGTTGAGAAAGGTACAAGACAAAGTCAGCAAGACACCCCTTTGTCAAGGACAGTCACCCCTAGGACTTCTTCATCATTTCCTAGACAGAATCTGCTCAAAGGGTGCATCTTCTAGTCTCAACCAGAGACCACTCAGAGGGCCAGGTCCATGAGATCCATGTGACAGTAATTACTTCTTGACTCCAGGAGGCCAAGTTCACCCCTGTAGCAGCTCTGTCCTCCAGTACTGCACCCAGGGGGATCCATCAGATCCACCGATCTGACAGTCAGGAGCTGGCAGCAAATGTCTGAGCCTTGTACTGCTATTTAGAAAGGTGAAGGGAGGCTTTCAGACACCACTCAGTTCAAGAACACTGAAAGTTACAGGTCCACCCTGTCCTACATTCAGAGGCACAACACCATCTGGTTATTGTGGATTGACAACCTGCTGCCTCTCTTCAGCAGCAACACCTCTTTTCCAAGAGATTGCTGTGAGAGGTCTGCAGGTAGAAGGCACTCAGCCAACAGCTCAGTGGAGAAGTGTGCTCAGCACCCACACCAGTGCTGCCTGTTCCCCTCCTCTGGGAGGAATCACTTCCAGCTGGACAGTACAGAACTCTGGAGAACACAGCAATCCCTGGGGACGGGGTGGCAGCTAGCCCTCTCCTGGGAACACTGGGCACTCCTGTCAGAGAGCTAGATCTTGGCAGTGCACAGCAGCTCCAAGAAACAGAACAGTTGTCAGCAGCTTGGACAGCCCTGGGCACTGCACAGACACAGTGCTGGCCAGGATATCAGGTTTCTCTTCCTCCGTTAACTGAAAGCGCTATGGGAGTCCTGGCATCCACCTGGAAAACCATTGGGGACTGCAATGATAAAAATTCTCATCAAGACTGGGTTCTGCTGCTCAGTGTTTGCTTCTGGGAGGTTTTGCCTTTGACTTGTTTCCCCTTGAGATAGCAAGCCTGTTATTTTCATCTCTTCATGCTTGTGGGGAGAGCAGATGACTTTCAGGCTTGGACTGCTCCCAGGGAAGTTCATTTGCACACTTTATGTTGGCTCAGGCGGGCTGAAGCACTGACAATTTGGACCACAGAGGACAATGTCTAGCAGCAACAATAGGAGCAGAATGGTGCAATAACGAGCACTCAGGACAGCCTAACACTGGTGAGCCCTCCAAGACAGCACGCTTGTGTCCCACTCTAATGCTGCTCACAAGCACAACATGCGCACCTAACTCTCATCACATTTCTTAGTCTGCAAAGCGTCAGCTCTGAAAGCTACTGGACTGCTGGCATGTCCATCCTCTGCCGAGATGCACCATGGACGAATAGAGCTGTAACTAGTACTGGCAGTGCCAGGAGGGGCAAGCAGGAACTGGTGGTGAGCAAGAGCAGTGTTTCCTGCTTGCAAGGAAAGCAACCTTCCTCCCATAGTGGAGGGCACTACTGGGCCAGGAGCAACTACAAACACATCAGCCCAACTCCCTCTGCTCTGGAGACCCACAAGCAAGACTGGGCATCTGTACTGCACGGCACAAAGCTGTCAGTATGTCTCATGGAAACGGTGTAGAGGACGTGTGATGGAAAGAAGCCCACTCTGGAACAGCAGCAGCACAAATGAATGCTAGCTCCAGCTCCCCAGTCACCAGCCCAGTGCCTCTCCGGGTGGATGGTGTGGTAGTGCTGGAGGTGGGCACCCCATCACCACCAACTTGCACCCTTGCTGCTGCCTGTGTACTGGTGTTGCATCCCCATGGGGCATTCAGCACCTGCAGACAGTGCCTCCTCAAAGCTGCTGTTAGTGATCATCAGGGCACAGCTGCACAGGGCTGTGACTGCAGGAAGAGAAGCATGACCTTGTCCTATATTTTAAAGGCCACTTTTCATCTACAGAATCAGCCAAATGAGGGCAGCAGCAGGGAGGAGGAGAGATGAGCAATGCAATGCAGCCGCTGGGCAGAGAGGCAATGCCTTCTGGCTCAGCAAGTGTCCTCCTCTCCATGGTGAGAAAGGGAGTGCCTGACTGGCCCTATCTCTGCTCCCTTCCTCGCTGCCCTGCTCCATGACAGTGAGGGCATTTGTGGAGAACTGGAGTTGTGGGGCGGGGAGAAGGGCAGCAGGGTGGTGCCCAAAGGGGCAGAAGGGGCAGGGAGGAGAGGGAGCCTTTGGGCACAGCCACATAACTCTGAGTCAAGGCTTCTGAGGATCTGAGCTTGGTCTTGTTTCAGCTGCCAGCATCCCAGTGGCTCCCTAGGTCCTACCCCAGTCTGCCAGCCCTATATGGTGTCTCCAGCACTGAGGGAGCTCCAGAAATCACCAGGCACCCTGTGTGGGAACTGCAGTCTGAATGTCCCATTGATGTTCTGTTACGGAAGGCATGCAATAGTCTTCATTTTTGCTAGGACAGATTAAACACCACTGTTAGATCACCAGGTTAGGTCATTCAGTCCAAATGTGCCCCCCACCTTGGCTTTGAACTTCAGGAAGCAAATGAAGAAATTCAAGTGCATGGTCAGCTTTGCAAAGGAAACACAAAGCAGACTGAAACCTGTAGTCACTTCTCCACACACCTCCAGGGATGTTACCTGCTTCTGCAAGAAGTCCGAGCCACTGGGAAGGCCAGGCTTTGGCTGTGGACAGCCAGAGACTGGAGAGGAGCATATGGGATGTGGATCCATAGCTGCAAAGCTGGGCTAGGAGAGCTTCTCCAGTATCCTGGTGGGCTTCAGCCTTGTTCCACGGCTGTGAGAATTCACTCCAGGCTCTGGAATTAAAGATATTCTTCAGCATTTTCCTGCTTCAGAGCTCTAACAACAGTGCATCACATGGTTGGCAGAAGCTGAGAGTTTGTGCTTCCCCCTCTCACCAGTCACCAAGCAAGAGAAAGGAAGGCTGCATTATGAATTGATGTTCTCTGTTCACCCTCCCATTTTCTAAGAAGAAAAACCGCTCAGATGCAGTCATTAAAGAAGAAGGCATTTCCCACACCCCAGCCCCAAAACTAGAAGGCTTGCTCAGATTTAAGAGCAAGTTCAAGAGTTTCTAGAGGAAAAGAAGGCTATGCTGTCTGCTGAGATGAAAGAACATGGGAGGTCAGAGCAGGAGTGCTGAGGGACCACAGCTTCTCCACTTTTAGTCCTAACAGAGGCAAAGCGCTGCCATGAGCACAGGGACCTGCTAGCACCCGGCTCTGTGTACTGCAGACCTCTCTGTGAGCCCTTCCAGTGGTTTGTGTGCAGATACAAGAATATGCTGCAAGAGGTGTTTGAGCCTTATCCCTAGCTGGCCACTCTCCTCTGGGGTGTGAAGGCTGGCGGAAAAGTGGATACTGCATTATCCTTTCCCCAGTTCCTGTTTCCTTCCACGCTGCCTCAGCTAAATTCCGATAGTGCCACAACTTGAGAAGCCTTCACCCAGGTGCCCTTGTCACTGGGGATGGAGGAGTCAGAACTGGGTGATGGTGCTTGGCAGGGGGAGAATGAAACAATGAGGTGACACATGAAGTTACAGCAGGTCTATGGATCAGGCTCCAGAGATGCTCTCCAAGGGGCTTTTGTCCCTAGAAGCTGCCCAAATTAGAAGCAATTTCTAAAAGGATATTGTCCCTTCAGAGCCATAGCCACCAGGGTCAGGCTTGGGCTTAATTTCCATTGGGATGGATGTATGGCAGCAATTTATGAAGCAAGGGCCTGAGAACAGCTGAATGTGGGAATGGAGGTTTGTTGCATAAGATATCAGCTCACTCCTAATGCCATTGACTGCATCAATTCATACACATACCAGCCAAACAAATTCCATTTGGATGGCAACTACAAAGCGGTAGATAGCTGTCAAATGGCAGCTGAGTGGGAGAGAGGCATGAGGATAAGTGAGGCCCAAGATGGTAAAATTTATTAAAAAGAGAGAGAAAGGAAACTTTGCTACAAAGTGCAATCTTCTCCATGTTTGGAAGGAGAGGTGGGGCGAGGAGTCCCGAGGGCTGTGCTGATCCTCAGAAATACAGGACAAGACAAGCTCCTCAATGGCCCCCCAGAGCAGCATGGAGCTTTTAAAAGCTGTCTTTCTTTCCTCATTCCTGCCCTCTGAGTGGGAGCTGAGAACCAGAGTGAGTGGCAAAATGGGGCAGAGGAAGAAAAGCCCTACTGCTGCCACTGGAAGAATGAGACATCGATGTAGCTGCAAAGGCAGTTTTGTTGCTAATTGTTTTTACAAGGGGTTAGGCTAGGTTGAACATTAATATTAAAGTCTCAGTAAATTATGCATATTATGCATTTGCATGAGGCATCCCCCAGTGATGCTTCGTGCAGCTCCCTGCATCATTAGCCAGCTTCCCCCTCAGCACAACAGTCCCTGCAGCAGCCCGCTCACAGAATTGGTGGCTGCATGTCCAATTAAGAAAACAAAATCCAAAGCAAAAATGAGAAAAGCCTGGGGAGTTGATCCCTTTCTGCCAGCAGAGTGCAGATTTCAGATGAGGGGCAAACAAACAAATATCATCACCATCCAGCAAAGGTGACACTGTCGCTCAAAGGCAGAATCCCTCTGACAGGTGAAGGGAAAAGGAAAAGGCCATCTTCTGCCCAGCCATCCTCCTCCTCAGGACAGGCAGATCCTCAGCCTTAACCCACGTACATCTTTCCCATTGCAGACTATATCTACTTTTCCTTTCCACATCCCTCTCTCTTCCAGTTCTCTCATTGGATGCTCCTTGTATTCTGCTCCTGTCTCTTGTTACTGCTTGTATGAGCGGAAACTGTATCATCATATCATTATCAAACTATGCACCTGATTTTCTGGTACACTGTGTCCTCACTGGGAGGCAGCTCCTTGCAGCTTAGTGCTGCACTCAGTACAAGCCAGGCAAATTGTGTTGCGATGAGTGAAGCAGCACTAACTCTTACCTGTCATCTGCCATGTGCTTTCATACCCTGCCCATCATCCCATGCATGACCCCCAAGCAGCTGCTTTGAGCCCCAGCTCCCTGCAGCTGGGAGGTGCTTCTGCCCTGTGCAATCTCCAGGCCTGTGTGTCTGTGATAAGACGCTGCTGTAGATGCTGTGCCCAGTTTGCCTGGCTGTGTTGAGGAGTTCACCAGCTGCTCGTTCCCCTTCCAGTCATGGCTGTGATCGCTCCAAGGCTGTGGCAGGAGCTTGGCTCGGTGTGCCTTCACAGTGATAGAGAGCCCATTGGCTGCTGTCTGGAGCTCCCTCAGCAGTTGCACGTTTTTATATGAGTACAAGAAACGGCACATGCTCGTGTTGCAGGCTGCCATTTCACAGTTGCCTGTCCAGTTTGCTGCAAGGAGTGTGAGCTCAAGGCCAGGTAGCCTCTGCTCACCCAGCACCCTGAGCTCCCAGTAGCTCCTCAGCTAGTTTTCTTTCTTCCGTTTCCAAACTCTGCAGCCTCATTTGCTCCACTGGATGTATATTTTTTCTCTTAGCCTGACAATCTAGTAACAACCGGGAGAAACCTTAGCTACACTTCTTTGCTACATTTGCCAGACCTCCCCACCCTTAACTCTGGCACTGGGATCCATGTCACCTTATTACAGTATTCCTGATAAGCTTGTGCAAGGGACTGGAACCAAGACACTCCATTTGGAGAGCAAAACACCGAAGGAGCACCCCATTGCATTGCTGGAGTAAGAAGGCTACAACTGGGCCTTGGAACTCACTTATTGGTTGACCCACAATAAGGACAGGCAGGGGCAGAATGGGCTCCATGTTCAGGAGGAGAAGCTTCTCTTGAGCCATGTTTGGCAACACGTGGGGAGGGAGCACTCTGAAAGCCACAGCTTCTCCTCCACTGCTCAGCCCTAATACCCACAAGCAAGTCAGTGCCAAGTGCTGCATTTTGAGCATGGCTAAGAGTCAGTCCCTGACCTCAGGCTTCCAGATGCTTTACAGAGAAGGAGATTCTGTGAAGGGTACCACGATGTAATTAAGTCGGAGAAAATGGAGAGGACAGAAATGTGTGGGAATGACACATCTAGAAGAACCAGTTTAGTTCAAGGCAAACAAACCAGGTTCAAGAAACAGCCCTCCTTTTCTGCCAGCTCCCATGAGCACAGCTAGTAGTTTGGGAAAACTGCACAACCCACCACCTCCACTCCTCCAGGGCCCTGTTACCTTTCCTTGCTCAACCAGATTTAGGTCATGTTCTGAGTCAAAGGTTGCAGATATATTACTATATTTACACAATTATTTTTATCCAACTGTGTTTCAAATATCTTTTTATACTTCTGATCTTTACAACATCCTGCAACAAATCACTCCCCAGTTAAATCAGTTGTTGGGTGGAAGAATGCTTTCAAGGTCACCAAGCACTTCCAGCAGCTCCATCTGCCCCAGATTCTATCTCTTCCCCTGTGCCTTTCTGGTTCCCCAGACTTGGAATGCTACCTGTGACTCAGACACACCTCACCAACCACAGGCATCCCCCTGTCAGTGTCTT
>JAPSGF010000017.1:6244520-6255328 GCA_035772895.1 Perdix hodgsoniae | reverse complement strand
ACAGTGCAGAGAGGGGGAGCATTGGCAAGACCATTTAAGCTGCACTGGGCAGTGTGTGGCCAGCTGAAGTCACAGGAGCTACTGGAGGCAGCTGAGGATTAGCGACACCCATAACTAAAATCCTCCAAAGAAGATCCTGCTGAGAATGGCTGTGCCAGTTGCCCAGCCTGGCACAGAGAAGAGAGGGGAAGGAGAGCCTTGGTCCTGCCCCATGGTGGAAGGAGATGTGTGCCCCAGCAGGAGGCTCCAACCCTCTGACCATGGTCAGTAGAAAGGAGAGGATCAGTCGATGTATGAAGGCCTCCTGTACATGGTGTGGGTGGAAAAGTGCGGCTATTTCTTCCCCAGGAGATTACACTCCCTGCAAAAGCCCTTCTTACTTCTTTCTTTTTATAGAGCACAACAATTAGGCACTCCTCAACACATTTGTGCTTGGGGCTGCCAGACATAGGAAGGGGACATTTGTCGTTTCCCACTGTGCCAGTCAGGAGAGCCTGGATGCTAAAGCCACACACAGATATGGCTGAGAGCTTCACCTGCGCTGGGAGTCAGAGTTCCCACAGAGGTGCTTGGGCACCATGCCTGAGGGGTGAGGAGGACATGAGCACCCAGCCTTAGCCCTCAGCCTGCTTCTACCTGCACGGCAGTGCCACTGCAGGGCTGAGTGTGTGTGTGGGTGCACTCACCACATTATGCTGCATTCTTTAGCACTACCAGCCATCCAGAGGACAGACAGCTTTGCTGCAGACACACACTGCCTTGGCTGGGGCATGCAGCTGTAAAGAAGGAGGAGAAGCCGAGCACAGAGATGAAACAGGAAGGTAGCTGCCAACTCAGAGGGACACTTCCCACAAAATGCTGGCCCCCTGCCCAGCCCCTGCACCGTGCCAGGGCACTGACAGGAGAGGGCAGTCTGTGGGAGGTAACCTGCCCTGTGTGGCTGACATGATTGTCTCCCTAGGAGCAGTACACAGCAGCTGGGGAAGGGCAGATGGGTGCTCTAGAGTCTCACACATGAGCCAGGGTATGGGGTTATAGCACAGCACTGTACTGAACATCATCCGATGTGGTCAACAGCATGAGGCTTACAGGACATTCTGTCACCTCCATGCTCCTCTTTCATTAAGATGCATGTCAGGTGCCATAGTGGTAATACTTAGATGTGAAGCATCTACCAGAGCAGTGCAGGGACAGTGTTCAGCTCAGCACCACCTCCTCACCAGACCGCACTGGCTGCCACAGCCCCTTCCTCCAAGCATGTAACTCACTTTGAAGCTGTCAACTTCCATCATGCCATATAATCTCTCAAGGCCCTTCTCAGTGCCAGGCAAAGGCAGAAATTCTTCAAGGAAGCAATATAAAAAGCCCTGATATGGGCAGCCAGATGTTTTGCTGGAATTGCTACTGAAGGCAAGAGCATTCTTTGCATTCCTCTGCAAGCCACAGCTCTGGAGTCTGTCACTGCAATTTGAACCTCTGCTCTCATCCAGGCTCAGCCTAGAGGACTCTCTTTGGCTGTTAGGGGTATAGGATGTGCAAAGACTTTTCCAAAGCCAGAGCTGTTGCAGGCTCTGCCAGTGGGATGCACAAAGCCACACACAAACCTGCCCTCGTCAGCCTGTGCCAGATCAGTCAGAGGGACACTAAGAACCTTGGTCTTACCAAGGGGAGCTGCTATACCAGATGCCAACAGATGTGCCAGTATGAGGATGCTCAGTAGCATTTTCATCTCTGCCTGGCAACATCAATTTAGGCCTGTTCATCTGGTGCTTAGGTTTAGAGATTCAGCAAAGCTGTTATCACAGCCTGATCTGTCATGCCTATGGTGCCAGAGCTTTTTCCTAAACGGCAGCCTCCCAGCCCCAGGCTGGGTGGGGGTAACATTCTGCATACACACAGCATCTGGCACAGCAACGGCCTGGGGGTGGCACAGTCCAGAGACACTTATAACCTGAGGAAAAACAGCTTGGAGGAAAAAGCCATAAAACATAGCCAGCTTTCTTCTTCTCACTGAGTGAGACAGTAGGTCCAGGTAAAGTGAAAGGAATTTATACTGAAATGGCTGTCTTTCTGCAGCTAGGGTATAAGCATCCTGGAAGGGGTCTAAGGAGACAAGAGATATCTGGTGACATCCATGCACGCTGCTCCTCCCACCCACTTCATCCCAATTGCCAGCCCTGTAGCTGCTGCATCAGAGAGATGCTGGTTTCAACATGTGGCACAGGCTTCATCCTAGAGAAGAAGTGAAATCTCACAGAGACTACGCAAACTCAGGGGTCTGGCAATATGGGATCCCTGCACAGAGGGTCAAGGGAGCAGTGCTCTAGCAGCAAGCCATGGGCAGTGTGCAGGGGACATGTGGTGCATGTGCACAGAGCAGCTGGGCTTTGCTGTCAGTGCTAATGAGATGTGTGCCCTCCTGAGCCTGACCTTTCTGTGAGCAGCTTGTCACTTGCCTGTGAGAAAATAAATGCCCAGAGAGAAAAATCTGTGGGAGAAAGAGCATGCAGAGAGAAGAAACAAGTTGGGGGTCACCGAATCCCATCCATGGACAGAACAGATTCTCACCCCAAGGTCAGAACAAATTGGAGAAAGGTCCAGCCCTCCTGCCTCTAGCTGCAGTGAGCTGGTCTGATCTCCTTCAGGCTGCCTGCTGCAGCCAAACCACTGCACACCATGAGATGCTGACAGGCCACAGCACTGCACCCCACACTGCCTGTGCAGGCACGGCCCCAGCAAGACCTTGCCACAGGTAGGGAATGTGCTCCCTTCCCAGGCCAGATGCACACGGCACTGGAACATGGCTGCGTGTTACGTATCTGATCCCGACACTGATCAAGGCCCTGTTTCCCAGACTTAATGGGGCCTTTCTATGACTGCATCCCAAACTCTTGACAACAGACAACCCTGTGCTGCCCACCACCCCTTTTGCCTGAAGGGGTGGCTTAATGGAGATGTTTCAAGAACGCTGGGTCTGCTCACATCTGTCACTCTGTCACTGCAAGTCAAGACCATGCCACCACATATCCTCAGGAGAGCACAACTCTGACAGCTATAGACAAATGCTTAGACTACTTCAAAACATTTTCCAGCTACAGATCTTCCAGCTAGGCAGTCACACACACTGCCCTCGTGTCAGCTCAGGGACTTGCACCTGGCCTGTCACAGGAGCAGGTCTCCCCAGGCCCACAGGCCTTCAGTGGCAGCTGCCGGCTTCCTCCCAGCTCCACCAGGCCTCAGTGTGCTTGGTGCTGCCTTGCCCAGCACCGGGCTTCAGAGACAGAGGGATAAATTTGTGCTTTTAGCCTCTTTTCTTCCATTGCAGGAGTAAAGCACTGCTTCCCCCTGACAGGGCTTTCCAGAATGGCACTGTTCACTGGCTTTGCTGTGAGGAGAACAAGGCCAAGGGCAGCATCCAGCTCACTCAGTAGCTTATGATGTCCCACTAAAATACAACAGCTGCCCTCAATCAGCATTACAACAAGGGAGCACAGCCAGCAAGCATCTTCACCTGTCTCTGCTGCAAGAGTACAGAAAACTTGACATTTGTTTTTCAAGCAGGATCAGAAGGAAAGCAGAACCTTTCCAGGAAAGGTCACCTCAGCAACAAGCTCCTCCTCTGGTCCTTCAGATTAGCTCCCCTTGCTTACAGGGACACAGGCTGAAAGATTATTTCCCGAAGCCTCCATTACTAGTGTGCTAGCACATGGCAGCTGCCATGGGGAACCACCATGCAGGGAACAAGCCTGGGGCAGCACTACTGGCACTAAAGAGGTCTTTGCTACTAAGAAAAAGGGTGATTCAGCTGACAGAAGGACATAGGGAAGCATTGTTTAGCACCAATGGGCAGCTCAGCTACGCTGCATGGCTTTCTCATTCCCCTTTTGCGAAGGATGAGGAGAAAATACAATGAAAAACTCATAGGTCAAGACAAGAACAGGGAGATCACTCAGCAGTTACCATCAAAGGCAAAAAACCTTAACAATAAGAGACAATAATATAATTTATTGCCTACTGATAATAGACTGAATCAGTGAGAACTAAAAGCAAAATAAAACCACCTTCCTCCCATCTGCCCTCTTCTAACTCCTCCTGAAGGGAATGGGAGTTGCAGTCAGTCCAGAACACTTCATCATCTGTTGCTCTTTCATCCTCAGCATCTTCCCCTACTCCAGGTGTGCCCCTCCCATAGATGCTGTCCTTCCTGAGCTGATCCCACATGGGCTTCCCATGGGCTGCAGCTCTACAAGCATTGCTCCACTGTGGCTCAATACCATGGGGTCCATCCTTTGGGCACTGCTCCAGCTTCCCCAGCCCTTCTGCTACCTGCAGCTCTTCCGCGGGGGCTGCAGCTCCATTCCAGGCCCTGCTCCTGTGGGGCTCCGTGGGCTGCATCTCCGTCAGTCCACATCCACTGCTGCACCGCAGGTTCCTCCATGGCTGGAAGGGGAGATCTGCTCCGTGTGGTGCCTGTGGGAGGCAGGGGGATGGCCTGCTCCACCGCGGGCCTCTCCTGGGCTGGGGGGGAGCTGACCTCCTTCTGCACTGACCTTGGTGGCCATAGGGCTGCTTCCCTCTCATGTCTCGCTCCTCTCTCCCAGCTGCTATTGTGCAGCATTTTTTTTTACCTTCTTACATCTCTCTCACAGGGGCACTCACGGCTCAGGTCTGGCCAGCACCAGGTTCCTTTTGGAGCTGTCAGGAGCTGGTTCTGATCTGATGTGAGGCAGCTGCTGGGCTTTCCTCACAGAGGCCACCCTGAAGCCCCCTGCTACCAAAACCTTGCCACACAACCCTGAGCAGCCTCCTGTTTTGCTGCTAACAGAAGGTGCTCACTCTATGGAAGACTGCATACATCAGGGCAAACACAGACTTCAGCCTGCAAGACAGATGGGCTTTTCTTGCTTTTGCATCCATCTCTGCTGCAGTAGTCAAGGAGGGCTTCTGGAGTCAGAATGTTTGACTTCAAACTGCTAGAAATACAGAGCTGCTTGGTGCTGCACCTCAGACAGGTTGCTCTCTAGGTACATGCTATTATGCAACTAGGTAGCTCATCAAGCTGCAGTGGCTGGTAGAGGGCCCAAAAGTCATTTTCTCACCAGTACATTTCCAATTGATGTCCAGTAGTAACTGCCAGATTCCAATCAGGTCCTTTACTGAAGAACTAAGACCTGCCACAGACACCCATATTTCCAGCTATGCTCAAGCCACAGAACCCAGTCCTTCCCCTTGTCCTAGCCTGGCTGCAGTGCATCAAGGGAAGCGCTGCTGGAAGGATATTGCTTGCAGCCTCAGCTCTCCTCCCAGGGGCTGCTTGGAGGGCCATACTGCTCTCTTCCACAGCTGCCAGCCTGCCCATAACTCAGCACCAGCCAGAAAGCAGTACAGCCCAGGGGCATCAACAGCCACAGGCTTGTGTTGCTCATGCCAAGGAGCCGTGGCCCAGCTGCTCAGCAGGGAGGAAAAAATGCAGCTGTGGGAACAGAGGTCTGCTTCATCCTGACCCCATGTCCCCAACTCTGCAGCTCTCTCAGAGTTTGCTGTTCTTCCACATCATAACAGACACAACCTGTCTCACTTCCCCCAGACTGCACAGCCACCCACCCATCCTGCTCACAGAACACCTTACTGTCTCATCTGAAGTCCACTTGTACAGATGAACCACAGTGAGTTCAGGAAAGTGACAAACCGCTTGTAAAGCCTGGCAAGTCAGGATCTAGAAAATGCAAGCCCACTGGGCAGAGAAGTCACATGGATTTGCTTGGACGCCATTCCCATACTTGAGACCAAGGTAAAAAAAAAAACAAGAAAAGTCACACCAGAGATACAAGCGGATGGTACTAAGTCAGAGCAGAGAGGATTTAGCATTTTCCAAATATAGTAGCCCAGTCAGTGTTGACAAAACTAGTACTAGGCAATCAGAGCAAAGCAGTACTTTTGCATGTCAGCTGCAGGAGAGCAAATGCCTGAATCACCAATCACCCACTCAGTGATTTGTCCTGTGTCCATTCCTCTGGGGAAGAAACCAGGTCAGAGGGGCAGGAAAGGCATGCAGAACTCTCCTCCTTCAGTGTTTTTCCAGCAAGTCAGCAGAATTCAGGGAGGCAAGGATAAGAAGCAGAGGGAAAAAGAAACAGAGTGGAAGGGAAACAGCTTTGTGCACAAACATGATATTGGTGAAGAACAGCGGTCAGGCAGCAGCTGAGCAGGAGATTCTGTTCCTCAGCTCCATTAACTATAGAGCAGGTATAAAGATGTTGCTGCTTTAATTTCTTGGATCAAAGACAGTCAAAGCTGCACAAGTCACTTCCCAGACACAGCCTGTGGTTGGATGACCCTCTGCTCACACATGTATGGGAACTGCTGAACCACAGCCTGAGCCTCTGTCTGATCACCTGAGGTGAGCAATATGTCAGCACTGGGAGCACAGGTGAAGGCAATTCACCTGTGCTGCTGGAAGGGGTGGAGCCTGGCTCCACCTCTCCTAGACTCATTTAAGAGCTGACTGGCAGTGGGGAAGGATCTCTTTCTGGAGATCTCTTGTTTGGAGCTTTACAGCAAGCCTAGGACAAGGGTAAGCACTCTTATTTATTCTCTTTTTGATGTTATAGCCTGCTTATCCACACTCCTTTGTTTATTTTGTAATTATAGCATCTGTATATTCATTGATTATACAACATGTTAGATTAATTTCACTTGCCTGGAAACAGTGCTCTCATTACTGAGACATCCTCAGAGCATTTGAGGCCCCAGTTGCCCTTGCCCTTTATTTTACTGAATGTTTTATACCTGCTGGTGCTTAACAGCACCCTCAGTACACACTCAGAGACCAGAAGGCTGGCTGTAGATGCAGGGTTCTTGCAGACCAGAGGCCTTGCATAGTGGCACAGCAGAGCCAGCTCAGAGGTGCTTTTACTGAGCATGAAAGAAACATAGGGAAGAAAAACAAAACAAGAACATTTACTACTGGCAGAAGACAAAAGCTGCTGTTTTCTTTTAATGTTTTCTTTTGGTACTGGAGCATAGAGGAGACAGAATCAGTCATGGTAGAACTAGACTGATTCCTGACATGGCAGGAAAATCTGAATGTTCTTTTGAAGCATGGATGAGTGTTTTGCCATTGAAGAAGCAAAGGAAGAGAAAGAAAATGTAAATTAAGGGTACGTTTTCTTCATAAGTGCAAAAAAATCCTTGCAGGAAATGGTGAGTATTAAGGAGGGTAGAGCATCTTGCTAATGCAGGTAGCTTCTGACCTGCCCGTGTCTTCTGAGGAACAAAGTGTATGGGAGCCCCCAGAGGAACATTAGATCAAACTGGTTACTGTCCTTGTTAAGAAACTAAGTCCATTAAATGAGCACACTTTAGGGCATGAACTTCCAGTAATGCTATACGTGCACAGCCCTCCCTAGTGATCTCCTCCTAATGAAATAAAGCCACAAAAGGCCCCAAGTGGTCACACACCACAGCTGGGTGATTGATTGTTTAACAGGTCCCTGCTGGATTGCAGACAGAAGGTCTCTCACAAGTTTGGGAGCCTCTCAGCAATGATCAGCAGAATTCAAGTGATAAGAATATTGCTGGACAAGAGGCTGTGCTCAGCACAACTGGAAAGACTCCTAGCCCTGGTGGTGTGATGGCCAGCAGCCCACCCCTGCTGTACACAGGCCAACAGGCAGTGATGGGCAGTAGGATCTGGATCATCCTTGTCCCCTTGGACAGCTCTGGGCTCAGGTTGCCTGCCAGCCAAGCTCTTGCAAGGTCATTGAGGCTGCAAGATGAGCCCTGCTTCCCACCAAACACTGAGCAGGATGCTTTCATCACCACCTGGGAATCGCACCATTTCCAAACACATGTGGATTTAGTCTGTTGGCAAGATTATTCAGTTCAAGAAATCAAAGGATTTTGCTTGTAAAGTAGTCACGTTATATAGAGCTACTCTACAGAAACATGTCCCAAAAGCAACAGGCCACAGTGATCCTAACTCATTTTCTCACCGAAGATGATGTCTGGCACTGTCTGCATACTCCTCCTCCCTACTTCCCTGCCACTCCCTGCCCCTCAGTGCTGCAGCAAAGGGGTTTTTCCAGGAGGTCCCTGCAGCAAGTACCCTTGGAAGACAGCCTGATGGGCACAGGGGATTGCATGGATCAGTAGGAGGCACTGGTTATTCATTAACGTGAGCACATTGATGTCATTAGATAAAATCCTGGAGAAAAGCATGTTAAAGGAATCATTCTACTTCCTGTGACTAAGAACAGTCAGCACTGCTTGGAGATGTCATGGTGTAAAGTCTGTTTTGTTGCTCTGCAGAAGCAGTGATGCTGGGCACCAGAGCAGGCAGCCTCTTCAGGACAGGTATGTGAATGTCCCAGGGGGAGGTGAGCCATTGCCTTGTGGCAGGCAGCCTGGCACAAAGAAAGCACCTAAGCACTACAGCACCTAAGCAGTCTTAGCACCTTTGCTATATGGTGAAAGGCTGGGGGAGCTGGGTTTGTTCAGCCTGGTGAAGAGAAGGCTCCAGGAGATGATCAGGGGACTGCAGCACCTCCCCTATGAAGACAGGCTGAGGGAGCTGGGCTTGTTCAGCCTGGAGGAAAGAAGGCTGTGGGGTGAGCTCATTGCAGCCTTTCAGTGCCTAAAGGGAGCCTACAAACAGGAGGGGAATCAACTCTTTGAAAGGGTTGATAACTGCAGGATGAGGGGAAATGGTTTTAAGTTGAGGGAGGGAAGATTTAGGTTGGATGTCAGGGGGAAATTCTTTACAGAGAGAATGGTGAGGTGCTGGAACAGCTGCCCAGAGAGGTGGTGGATGCCCTGTCCCTGGAAGTGGCCAGATTGGATGGGGCCCTGGGCAGCCTGGTCTAGCATTAAGTGGGGAGGTTGGTAGCCTTGCGTTTGGCAGGGGGTTGGAGCTTCGTGATCCTTGAGGTCCCTTCCAACCCTGGCCATTCTGTAAGACCTTACTGAGGACTGAAAGTGGGCACTATTTCTGGGCTGGTCAGAAGCTGGGATGTGCAGAGGTGTGGAGTCAACACTGCTGGAGGACACTGACACCACTTTGAATACACATGGTCTGCAACAATTCTCATAGAATCCCAGCACAGCTCAGATGGAAGGGCCCCTCCAGTGCCACCCCTGCTGTGTGCTGGCTGCTCCCCAGCTCTGGCTGCCCAGGACCCAGCCATGGCCTCAGGCACCTACAGGGATGGGGCACCCACAGCTCTGGGCTGCAGTGCTGGGGCTGCACTGCCTCTGAGTAGAGGACTTTCACATCTGACCTGAACCTCTTCTTTCAGTTTAAAGTCACTTCCCTTTGTCCTGTCACCATCTGCTCATGTAAAAACTTGCTCTCCCTCCTGTTCAGAAGCTTCTTTCAAGTACCAGATGATGAGTAATTTTGGCAAAAAGACAATAAGGAAACGTGCAGAGATACAGCAGGATTAGGGCAGAGTTCTAGTGAGTGCCAGCTCACCAGCAGGTGGGGAAAACATGCAAACTTTATGCATGCAAGCTTTGAGAATGTGAAATTTGGGAAACTTCTCAGTGCTTCAGCTACATGTCCTCTTTGACCCAGGAGGCACAGGACAAGGGAATGGCCAGACAGGCCCCCCAGCACAGCCATCTATATGTCTGCAAAGGGGCCTGAGATGATAAATTAGGACCACAGAACATCCTCACATTGGTTCTGTCTCACCCTCATTCCTTGCCCGCCCAAAGGTGACACCTGACAGGCCTCCAAACAGCCCAAGCCCAGCACAGCCTTCTCAGCCAGCTCCCGGGGGCACTGCATGCAGAGGTGAACATAGCAGCAGGGCATGCCAGCAGAGTCCCACAGGTAGCAAGGCACGGCCATAGCACGGCCACACAACCTCGTGCTGCAACAACAGACAGGATCACCCTCCTTGTGGAACCGCAAAGCCCTGAGCCAGCTGAAACAGAACCAACAACTCCAAAGCAATGGCTCTGACATTCTGTGTATATGGATTTTTTCTCATATTGATTAACCCATTTAGACTTAGTTTGTTTATTTTCAGTTAGGCTGCCTTGCAACTCATTTATGCTCTTAATACAGCCCCTTGCAGAATCAGCACCTCCCCTGCATTAATTACAGGCTCCAGCACAGCCGTGCTTCTTGGAGCATCCTCCCAGCTGTGCTTCAGCTCCACTCTGTGGCTTGTACAGCACTTGCCTCAGCAGGATGGCTGTGGACTACTCCCAGTCTGAATGCAGGGAGCTGCACATTCTCTAAGAAGGAGCAGAAATAGCTACAGAGTGGGTGACCATATCATGAAGGAACAGCCATTCACTTTTATAGTAACAGGACTGCACTGTCAGCTTTGCTGGACAACAAACAGCAGGATCTGAGGGAAGTTATTTTCTTTTCTAGAGGAAGGAATCAAGACATTCTGCTTCATCTTTGTCCATTTTCCAGCAGCTCGGTGCTAAGGGCTCCATCCACAGCAGCTGGCATTATTCGTCCAGCTGACAAAGGTGCACGTTAGCAATAGCTGAAATGAATACTGCTTCAGAGGTGCCGTTTGTCAACAGACTCCTGTTAATTGCTGTAATCTTAAGTAAGTATCTCACATTTGTTACTTCTGGAATAGAAAAAATGAGGGTACAAGAGTAACAAACAGTAGCAAGATTAAATAGAAATAGAAAAGACTTGAGCTGAAACAAGACAGACACAGAAAGGTTAGGGCTGCTGTAAGAGACCATGCAGAAAATAACAAAAATTCAACTCACCATTAAGTGGCGTAAAGTGAAAGCATGGAGCAGTCAAGCACCGAGCAGTCAAACAGTGAGAC
>JAPSGF010000017.1:6131980-6174520 GCA_035772895.1 Perdix hodgsoniae | reverse complement strand
GACCAAACCAGCAGAAACCCATGGCACCAAGGAGAGAGAAAACAGAAAGATGAAGAACAAGGTTCAAACTGGGGAGCAGACATGGTCTTATTTTCTTCCTTGATGCAAACACCACTCTGCCCACTTTACTGCTCTGAGGCAGAAGAGGTTGATGTGGCAGTACCTCCCAATGAAATATCTTGCCCTCTCACTTGGCTCCTGCATCCTCTGGCTGCCCTAGTTAGATAGGCGCTCCTTAAAGCTGGTTGTGTGCTAAACTGCTGTGCTCTGGGGAGCCACAGAGGAGGGTGCAGTATGAATTACTGCACTGCAGTAACAGTGCTGACTTTGGGGGAGTGCCCCAGCAGAAAATGCTATTTCTAAGAAACCGACTTCCTAAGCTATTACTTATCATTGCAAACATTTTGAGACTGTGCAAATGTTAAGAATCATGGGCAAGAAGAGGACATAAAAAGCTAAAAAGAAAAAACAAGATACGTTCTGGATTTCATACTTTCATGTTACTAGTTAAAAGCCCTAGTGTCCCATCTCCTAGAGCCAGATGGCCGTGTTGGAATGTTAGTTTCTAACACCTGTAGATACGAAAGAAGATTGAAATATAAGAGCTGGAAAGTAAGAAAATAAATCAAGAGAGGGTCAAGAAGTCCTCTTAGAGTGGAAAAGATGCCACATAACATTACAGTCTATCAAACTGGTGCCTTCCACAGTGAAACCTGAAGAAGTGGCCCCATAGCCTCCATGAGGCCTGGGTCTGGTGGTGAACAGAGGTGCCCATGGGAAGCTGAGGAGTGGTGGTGAATGGACAATTGTTCTGAGAAAACTAATGAACTCTTCCATATGAACAGCATCTCAGCCATAATTTGAATCAGTCCAATTTCCAGCCACCAAGTCTTTCTGAACAAGGTAAGCTCTTCAGGAGGGACTGGCAAGGAAGGAAGGGCAGTGGCATGGCTGTCTGTGTCAGGAAGTGTTTTGATGTTGTAGAGCTCAGTGCTGGGAATGATGATGTTGAGTTCTTATGGGTTGGGATCAGGGGGAAGACCAACAAGGGTGACATTCTGGGGGTCTGTTATAGACCACCCAAACAGGCTGTCACCCTGTGCAGTAAGATGAGTTATTAGGGAAGAATAATGTCCTGGCTGAATAGGGAACCTTTGAGACCCACATGAGGATGCTGAGGGGCATGATTGCCAAGCTGCTTTCCATTTTTTATCAGCAGTATTGGTCAAGTGGGGAGGCCACAAATGACTGGAGACTTGCTAATGTTCTGCTCATCTACAAGAAGGGCAGGGAGGAGGATCTGTAGAACCACAGGTCTGTCAGCCTCACTTTGGTACTGGGGAGGGCAAGAGAGCAGATTATACTGAGTGCGATCATGCAGCATGTGCAGGACAGGAAGGGGATCAGGCTCAGACAATGTGGGTTCATGAAAGACAGGTCCTGCTTGACCAACCTGATCTTCTATGACAAGATGACCTTCCTAGTAAAGAGGGAAAGGCTGTTGACATAGTCTGCCTAGACTTCAGAAAAGCCTTTTTCTCTCTCCCACAGAATACTCCTGTGGAAGCTGACAGCCCATGGCCTGGAAAGGTGTACTCTTCACTGGGTAAAGAACTGGCTGGGTGGCTGGGCCCAGAGAGGTGGTGAATGGAGTTACATTCAACTGGTGAGTGGTCATGAGTGGTGTTTCCCAGGGATGTCAGTACTGGGGATGCCCTACTTAATATCCTTAATGATGATCTGAACGAGAGGAGTGCATCCTCAGTAAGTTTGCAGAGGACACCAAGCTGGTAGGAAATGTCGATCTGTCAGAGGGTAGGAAGACCTTGCAGAAGCATCTGAGTAAACTGGATATATGGACTGAAACCCATGGAATGAAATTCAACAAGACCAACTGTTGGGTCCTGCACTTTGATCACAACAACCCCATGCAGTGCTACAGGCTTGGGACAGAGTGGCTGGAGAACTGTGTGGAAAAGGAGGGTCTAGGGGCTGACAGCTGACTGGACATGAGTCAGCAGGATGGCCCTGGCCTTGTCAGTGTAGGGAGTGCCCAGACAACAGAGATCCCCACCAACTGGCAAATGTGTGCTTCCCTATCCTTAGGAAATATGTTGCCTTCTCACCGCTGAGGTCTCCTCTCTATGGCTCTCTCAGCCTGGTTCTGCTTTCCCCTCCTGAGAGTGGAACATGAGTTTCTGCAGAGGCCCAGGGCAGAAGCTGGGCCAGTGCAACTGCTTGGGACAGTGTTGTAGTGTTAGAAGCTGCAGTCCTCTCACACCTCCAGGAATAGTGGGAGCCCTGTTTGCTGCTCTCTCCAGGTCTCTGCCTCAGAGTCTGCCCTGAAGCACATGGCTTGCTCCTGGAAGATCTAAAGCCCTGGGTCCCAGCAAATGGCCTACTGGGGGGTAACTTCTCCAAACTGAGCACCAGTACTGGTGAAATGAACCTAAACCTGCTGGTCACGATGCTTCCTCCCCTCTGTTATGCCCCACTGCCTGCTGAGCTCTCCTCCCCTCTGGCCCAGTCAGCAGCAGCTCTTCCCATGTGTTGTCAGGTCTTCAGCAAGGCTCTGGTGGGGACACAGAGCTTTTGGCCTTGGCTCCACAAATGCACTGGGGCCAGAGGAGCACCCTCCCAGGTGATACCCACACTGAGAAGAAGCAACAAAACAGCACTCAGCTGAGCTGGTGAGAGAAGTCGAGGTTGGGGAAACAAACCTTATTTTGTCCCAAACTCCTGCCTCCCCCAACCCCACAGGCCCACAGTGAGCATCCTCACTGCAGCCACAGGTCTCATCCCCTGCATAGAATCACAGCATAGCTGGGTTGGAGGGGACCTCAAAGCCCACCGAGCCCCCCCTGCCATGGGCAACACCTCCAGGTGTGGGGCAAGGCTGCAAAATGCAGCTGTAAAGACACTTCCAATGCCACCACTGTAAATTTCCTTGGCTGTGTAGTCCTGGCAGCAGCAAATAGCAGGGTCCCAGATCTATTATCGCTTATAATATGCAGGGTTGCAGATAGCATTTGAAAAATAAAAGTCTCTGCACAGCCAAACCCTGACAGGGAGTCCAGCACCCAGCTGGGGCCTCTCTTGGTGGAGGATTGGGCTTGGCAGTGGGGTTCCCCTTTGCTCACATGGCTGAGACTCCTGAGCCTCTGCCAGCTGTGGCTCAAGCTGGTGAATGGGGCCAGAAATGGGAGGAGGGAGCAGACCCAGAGGACCTGGCAGGGCTTTCTCGGGCTTCAGGGCTGCCACAGGTTCTCCAGCCCTACTCTCAAAGACAGAGCTGATCTCAGACTGCTGGAGGAGGAGCAGGAGTTTCTCAGGGAAGGAGTGCAGACAAGGAGTTTTTGTGCTGTCTACTTGCTCCTCTCTGAAGCACACTGCCAGCAGCAGCAATGGGATTAACCCCACCCCTCAGAGACCTTCCTGCAAAGCCAGCATGTGGGGGATGTCAGGTACCAGGTAAAGCAGTGTCCCCTCCTCATCCCTTCTGACATACCTTGCACCATGAGCCTAGCAGGATCCTGACATAGGGCCTCATGACCCTGGACATATGCACTCACATTTCTCTGTCTTGGAAGGGACCACTGAGGACTGGGTATGGTGAAGTAATGGTTAATGGCCTTCATGAGTGAGCACAGGCAGTGCTGATGGGTTCAGTGACTCCCAGCCAGTGGAGTTAAAGAATTAAATTTCTGAAAATCCCAACAAGCTAAAATTGAGGCTGTTTTGCATGAGACCTGGATCAGGCAGAAATGCCAATGCAGAAATGCCAGTGTTTTCCCCTTTACATAAATTAGTTGGACTGGCTTGTTGGCACACTAGTGAATTCATCCCCCCACCTTGGTTTCAGAGGTTTGCACAGAATAATATATTCACAGACTCATAGAATGTCCTGAGATGGAGGGGACCCACAAGGATCACTGAATCCAACTTCTGGTTCCACACAGCCCCACATAAAAGGCAACCCTATGTCTGAGAGTGTTGTCCAAACGCTTTTTCAACTCTGTTGGACCTGATGCTGTGAACACTGCCCTGAGGATCCTGTTCCAGTGCTCTATATAAAAGCTTTTATAAAAGGCTGTGATAGAAGGAGCACTGATGCCAGCCCTGCCCACGCAGCAGGGTCAGCTGCCCAGGCACCACTCCGAGCAGCTGCATTGCTCCAGCAGCACGCACTGATTCCTCTGGCTGATGAATCACCCTGTGGCCAGAGAAGACCCAGACAAATCGGGCTAATGTACTTCTCCCTGGCACCTTCTGTTCATCCATCAGTGCCGGACATAATGCTCATCAGCTCCATTGGCCCTGCAGATACTTATGTTTATTTGGGCAGAAGAAGGCAGGTTAAGGGCTAGTGGTGCTAATGGATAGCAGTCAGTCAGCTGTGTTAAGGACTGCTCTGCAGTGCACAGGTCTGGAAGTCTGAAGCAGACTGGAAAACTCTCTTCTCTTTGCTGCTAAACTTGCAGGACTACGCCTTACAAAGGTTCTGCAGATCTGACTGTGGCATTGTGATGCAAGCTCCATGGCAGCAGCCCACAGCAGAGCTATACATGCTCTGTCCGTGTGTTGTGCTGAGCTTTCGGGCCATACATACTGGATTAGATATGTGGGCTGCCCACTTCTGCAAGCAATGGTTACACCTTGATATTATAGTGCCTCAGCAGTTCACATTGCTCAGAGCCAGACTTCAGGACTCTGGGATCCAGAGTAGGCTGGGATCTGCACGCCCACCTGGAACTAAACAGTGCCATTCAAAATGTCAGACCTTCAGCACAAATCCACACCGCTACTGGAGCAGAGCCAGTGCTGCCTCCTGGCTGCTGCAAGGACTAAAGCCAGATGCTGCAAGGTAAGAACAAGACCCGTTTTCCAAAACCGGGGTGCTGCTTTAACCTCCAAGTGAAGAAATTCCTTCAAAAACCCATGTTAGCGCTAGTTCTCATTATCCATGTAAACATCTCCTCTTTCAGCTGCAGAACTTTGGTATCCTCTAATTGTGTGCGCTCTTTACAGCTATAATGGACAAAATGCATCTGAGCTGATGATTTCTATTAGGAAAAGATTTTAGGACTCAAAGTAGTATTATGATCTCTTACCAAATGCTCATAACAATACTTCCTAGGTCAGCTTTATTCCATGACAAGACTCTGAGCAGCAACTGAGCAGCTCCCTGCTGTCACATTTTTAGCCCAGGTGCTGCAGCTTAGGAACAGTGCAGACGAACTGAAATTAGGTAGAAAATTACTTCCAACCTGCCTTGCTAAATTGCCGTGAAAATTTAACTATCCAAGTGCAAAGCCTCTGTGCCTGTTTGCTTTTCCATCAAGGCAGAGAAAATGGAAATCCAGTAATACTTCAACACACTTCTCAAAAGATGTTCACCACTTGGGGTGGAGGGGCCACACAGAGCCATGCTGCTGCCAACCAAAGGGCAGACCCAATTGCTCTGCTCCACGGGCTGAGGGTCACTGTGTGCTAGCCTTCTGTGTATGGGCATCACTGAGATAAAAAGATTGTGAAATATTCGACACCTTTGCACCATTAGTAGCAGAATCTGAACCTTTTCCTTTTGAATACGTGTAATTCTGGGCAAGAATATAGCTGGAGAGTATAAGCAGTAATGTGTGTTCATGTTTTCTCTTTCATTAGAAGAGAGCTGACAGCCACAGCTGTCCAGCAGCTCCCAGCAGCTGATCCCTTAGCACCAGCTGCCAGCATACTGTGGCAGAGTGTACATTCACCGGTAAGGAGGTTGAGGCTCCACTGTGTACATCAGAGCACCAAGCCCATTCCCACCCACTGTGTACTTGTAGAAGGAGAAGGGCTGAATTTTCATTTACTGCATGAGGAACCTCAGCACTCCCAGGGACCGGTGGTGGAGTCTGACATCCCAGTTGCTCACAGGGATTCATATAGCCCCTTGCAGCCACCCAGGGCTGTTGAGGGGAGAAAGATCTTTTCCACATAGTGTTATAAGATGTGAAAGGAATTGCAGAGAAATGTTTGCCCAGTGGGGACAGCAGCACCTGGTCCCCATCTCTCTGCCTTGCGCTGTGCTGGGCCCAAGTGGGTAGCACACAATCAACTATGCACTGGGTGCACATCCTAGGCAGCTCCTGGGAGCAGGGCTGTGCACCAGGAGCTCACCCAGCAGAGGCATCCAAAGACAGAGGGCTATGGAGCCCCAGGGCCTGTCCGATGCAGGCTCTTTTCCTGATGACAAACAGCCAGGCACCCCAGATCCTCAGCTGCATCTGTAGCCCTCTGTCAAGCCAAGCTTCTACAACTCCCAACTGAAATGAAACCCTCTCCTGTATCCTGCTGCTGGTGTCTGGCTGGATGCAGCTCACACTGCCCTGGCAGCATTATCTCTGCCTGTCTCCTGATGCACCGGCACTGAGGATCTGCAAAGTGGGCACCAGTTCTACCTCTAAGCCACATGGCTTGAGTCTTTTAATTGACAGCCAGCTGGCTGTGTTCCCAGGTGACCAAGAAGTGCAATGGCATCCTGGCTTGTATCAGAACTGGGGTTGTCAGAAAGAGCAGGAGGTGATTGGACCTCCTATAATCAGCTCTGGTGAGGCCGCACCTCGAATGCCATGCTCTATTGGGTCCCTCATTACAAGAAAGATATTGAGGCCCAGGAGTGTGATCAGAGAAGGGCAATGAATCTGTGAGAGGTCTGCCTGGAGCACAAGTGTTATAGGGAGCAGTTGAGGAAACTGGGATGGTTCCATCTGGAGAAGAGGAGGCTCAGGGGAGACCTCATTGCTCTCTACAACTTCCTGAAAGGAGGTTTTGGCAAGGTGGAGCTTGGCCTCTGCTCCTAGGTAACTTGTGATAGAATGAGAGGTAATGGCCTTAGTTGCACAAGGGGAAATTGAGGTTGGAGATTAGGAAAAATTTCTTCTCTGAAGAAGGTTTGACACTGGCACAGGCTGCCCAGGGAGGTAGTGGAGTTCAAGATGTGGCCATGAGGGACATGGTTTGGTGGGCATGGTGTTGATGGGCTGATGGTTGGACTAGGTGACCTCAGTGGTCTTTTCCAACATTAAGGATCTATGATGTTACAATTCTATGATTCTTGGGGAACACCAAAGGAGCTCAGGGAACCATTCCTCATACAGGCCCTGAGTTATTCCAGCACTTCCCTAGCTCTCATTTCTATGAGTGGCAGTTGCTTGCAGGTCACCAGGATGGCAGCAGGGGTGGGCGGCTTGGCAGGGCCATGACAGTAAGTGAGTGTGCTGTCTCACAGTGATCCTTGGGACCTCAAGATCACTCAGTGTCCCCAGATGAGAGACACACTCAGGATGCCATGAGATGTCTTACAAGTCGGTGTGACCCAGCCCTGCACAGAGAGTTGGTTGTCCTGGCATAACTGAAGGGCAGAAGGTGGCTCTGGGAGCATAGAGCTCAGTGATGCATTCCCTAGGGAGCATGGGATCTGTTTCAGCCTGGGCTGGGCAGCAGCAGTGAAAAACACAGGAAATTCCAATTCTTCACTCAGACAGCAGCACTGTGCTTGTAAGGCCTTGGGAAAGTGCTGAAAAGATCAAGACAGCCCCCAGATGCAGTTCTGCTTCTGCAAGTCAGCACCCAGAGGAGCAGCAATACACACAGATGGCCCTTGTAGATACCTGCAGAGCCAGAACAGCCTCTAGGGCTACATCTGGGGGGTGCTGGGTGGAGCCCAGTTCTGACATCCAGCTGCAGAGCTTGTACCACCCTAGCAAGCCAGAGTTTTGCTCCTAGCATACCTTACCTGCACTAAGCACCGTGGGATGGCTGCCCCAAGGCACCAGTTCTCCGTGCACCACCTCCATCAGGTGCTCCTTTTCACAGCCTGTCTTTGCTCCCTTCTGCCCTCGCGGTGCTAACTCGGCTGGGGGCTGTTCCCAGGCTGATCAAGAGGGACTGCCAGGCAGAGGCACACTGCACACCCAGCAGAACCCCTGCACGTGGCTGCAGAGCCTTTTCGTTTTCTGGGGATGAGAACGGGGAGCGCTGGACCTGTCTGTCTCCAAAGCCAGGCTCACCCTCGCTCTCTCCACGCACCAAGGCACACACTGTGCGTTCTGTAATCCGCGCTCAGCTGACGACCGCCGGGCAGAACAGAAGGCTTGGGGAGCGCGCAGCCGTGCATACTGAGCGGGCTCGTCGGTGACAGCCAGCACCCTGCTCGTGACCGTCATGAATGCGGAGCCAGGACAGGATGCAGCGCCCTGGCTCAGCTCCTGTCCTGGATGGAGTCAGGAAAGCAATTCAAATGGAAATGCCTTGCCACTGAACTAAATAGCCGGTGTGAGAAGGAGTAAGAATAGAGGGAACCTAGAAAGGGGGAGTGCAGCTGCGGGGATGGGAAAAACAGAGAGCAGGAGGGGTTCTGCGGCAGGAAGGGATGGCACAAAGCAGAGGGACTGACCGAAGGCAGAAGGATGACAGTGCGGCTGAGGGACAGATCAGAAAGGGGAGAACTGTAGGTACGGTTATGGAAAAGATTTTTATGCTCAGTGGTGCAGCTTACCAAAACAGCTTCCACCTCTTCCCACTGGCAAAGACCTCCTTCGGCAGCAGGAGGGTAGGCAGTTCCTCATGAAGAGCCCCAGCTGCCTCCTGTCTGTGACTGCACAGCTGTGGATGCCCGAAGGTGGCTCTTTCCTGCTGCCAGATAGTCCCATAAGGCAAGCGGGACCGTCTGCAGGGAGTTGCTCCTCTGCACGCTGCACTGGAACAGCTAAATCCTTCAGCCCTTGAGGCCTAACCCAAGGAAAACCTCCCTGCAGTTTTCATACCTACCCAAAATTACTGTGGAAAAAAATTAACCCCAATACTCTATAAAACATCCTTTGCAGACCTGAGAAAAATGATCACTAATCTCTTCATCGTGATTTTTAGTGTTTTAGAAAGTTGTTCTCATGTCCTTGCTCAGGTTTTGTCCTGTAGTACCTAGATAGACTCGATTTGTTCATCTTCTTGCAGCTCATGTTTTCCAAAGTTCTGACCAGTCTCATAGCATCTCCTGTGTGCTTTCTCCTCTGTGCTTTCTCCTGTTTGCTAACTCTTCCTTTTGATGACCAGCACAAAACCCAGCAGGATGCTCCTCTGGCTGACATCACCTCTGGGGTGAGCAGAGCAGCACTGTGACCATCCCTGCCCTGGGAGGGACACTCAGCTTACCCAACACACCACACTATATGTTCCTTCCTTGCTCACAGCAGCAGCACTCTGTGAGTCTGGCCAAGAGAATCTGCAGAAACTCCCCAGCAATAGGGCTGCTCTCCAGCTAGTGAGTTTCTGCTTGGCGTCAATGCATTGCATGTCTTCCTGCTTTGTATTTGCATTTCTCCTCACTGAACTGTATTTTATAAATTTCAAGCAGTTACTGATTGAGATATGCTTTCTTTTTTTTTTTTTTTCTTTTTTAAATTCTGGTTGGTCCCTCAGAACAGTTGCTGCCCTCTGCTATTATTTATAATTTAAAGTATTTTATAAACATAACCATGCTTATGGAGGCTAATGAGGACCTGATACGGACAGGCCCTCCCAGGACATCACTTACCAAGTTTTCCAAGTCTGAGAGCATCTGAGAAGCCTCTGCTTACACAGCTCAGAAACATTTCATATGCACTCCATCCCCTCCGTTTCCTGAGGAGCAGATCCCATGGGACGGTACAGAAACCCAATTAAAATAAGACGAATTGGATCCTCTGCTGCCTGTTATCAGTTGGGCCACTTCCGCTGCCAATGATGGAAATTGGATTGCTTTAATGTGCTGCGTTAATTAGCAAGTCTTCGTTGGATATATTGTCCTTGAGATGCTTAACAAGTGATTGTGCAATGATCCCATTCTGTGTCACTTTAGGCATCAAAGTTCCCTTTCTGTCTTTTCCATGCCACATGCTAAGTTTTGCCCTCCTCCTGTCCTCAAGAACCTCACGCATTCCATCTGTTTTCTGAGAAAATTGCTAATGGGGTCAGACATTGCTGCAGCTCATGTCTTATGTACTCCAGGGTAAATTTTATCATATGCTGTCAATTTCAAGATGTCCGTGTTTTGTTATTCTTTTTTTTTTCCCAGTCTCTTGTTGATGGAAGTACTTTTGTCATAGTTAATGCTTCTGTAAACATTTAAAATATGAAAGATGTTGGGCAATTCAGTCCTCTCAAGTATCATCTAGTATTTGCTTTACTGTCTGGCTTCAGTGTGGATCTAAAATTCCCTGTTCATACAGATTTTTTTCTTCTAGGTTCATAGATCCAGACAGAACTGATTTTCTGCCTTAGTCTGTTTGATTTTGTCTCTCCACAGTTGAGCTTTCCTCTCACAGAATCACAGAATCACAGAATGGCCTGGGTTGGAAGGAACATCAAGGATCATGAATCTCCTCCCCCCTGCCATAGGCAGGGCCACCAACCTCCACATTTAATACCAGACCAGGTTGCCCAGGGCCCCAGGTGACACTCCCAGGTCTTCCATTTAGTCCCCCTTTCTGGTGGGTTTTGCATCTATCCTGCTCATACCTCAAGATATCTGCACCATGCTCTGTACTTCAGCCCTGCTTAGGCTTCACAGAGCCTTCCCATCCTTCCTGGGACTCCAGGCTTTGGTCCAACTTGCTTGTGTCTACCCCTTGTTTCTCATCTCTCATCCTTTCAGATGGATAATAAATCTTTCCTCACAGGATAGGTGCATTGGAGTGCATCTGGGCAAGGGCCACAAAAGTGATCCCAGGAATGGAACACCTCTCCTGTGAGGACAGGCTGAGTGAGCTGGGGCTGTGCAGCATTGAGAGGAGAAGGCTGCAGGGAGAGCTGAGAGCAGCCTTGTAGCATCGAAAGGAGAGCAATAGGAAAGAAGGGACAGGCTCTTTAGGAGGGTCTTGAGTAAGGGGAGGACAAGATAAGGATTAACTCTTGTTTAGGAATATAGGTAAGCGGGATGTGTGATCAGATAAGAAAAGGACATCTGGAAATTCTATTTACACAAGGAATGGGTCAGGATGGGATTACTACTGCCAGAGACAGTGGGTCTTCTCGTCAAAGGAGACCCCACTGCCCATGGCGGGGACCTATGTCAGGAATGTAATGAATATGTATGCAAGTTGTGTATTCGTTCAGCCTGTATCTGTCCCAAGCTGTGCGTTAGGAGGAACGATGCCCCGCGCACCCAATGATTCGCGTCTCATTGAATGAACGGACCTGCTTTATAACCTGACCCTGGGTTATAGAGTTTGATTCCACAAATCAGTCTGTTATTGCAGGAAAAGTAGAAATGACTTCAAACTAAAAGAGAGGAGATTTCGATTGGATTTATGGAAGAAAATTTATTACAATAGGAGTGGTGAGACACTGGAACAGGTTGCACAGAGATGTGGATGCCCCATCCCTGGAGACTTTCAAGGCCAGGCTGGATCAGGCCCTGGGTAACCTGGTGGAGCTGTTGTGTCCCTGTTCACTGCAGGGGAGTTGGACTAGATGACTTTTAAAGGCCCCTTCCAACACTATGGATTCCATGATTCTATTCTACGATTCTATGGTTCTGCTTTCATTAAGTGGAACACTGCAAGAAACGAAATAAAAGTAACCAAAATAAAATAAGGTGTCACTTCCAAAAAATGATAACACTTTTTAAAAAGGCATAGTCAGCAAGGATCTCTAAAGTTGAAAGAACTGCTGATGAGCAGATCCCAAATGTTTACCATGGGACAGTTACACATGAAAATTAGGTTTCTCCGGTGCAGTGCTGCTTCACTGGGGCTGGGGATCAGACGAAGAACAACCTCAGCTTACTCCTGTGATCTTCTGCATCTCCTGGGTCTACTGGATGGTGAAGAAGAAGGATGTGAGAGACGTCAGGCAGAGTACAGCTGTGGCCATCAGGAGTGCATCAAGGACTGCTGTGGCAGAGATGAGCACACAGGCTCTGCAGGCAGCACACCAGCTCTTGGTAGGTACACTGCCTGCAGCCTGCTGGAGGGATGAGCAGGGCTAGGGAATGTTGTGCTGGGGAGAAAAGTATTTCTCCCCAACATCCATCACTGAGGGGAGGCCTCCCTTTGGCACTGAGGAGGGACTGCTCAGTAAGGTCCCTCATTTCTCCAGGGCACCAGCAGGAATTTTTGAGGGCAATCAGGCAGGGAAGGCACAGAGCAAGTAGCATTAGCTATGGTGTTCTCCAGATACAGTCAGCACACCAGAATCTCTGTCCCTGGGCTATAGAGCTGATCACCATTAGCCTTAAAGCTATGAGCAGGACTCACAGGAAAGGTCTTTAACTAGAGTCAGTGTTTGGTCCTATTGCAAAAAATTTCTCTCCATCTTTCTTATCAACTTTCTTATTAAAGTACTGAAAGGCCACAGTGAAGTTTCCCCTGAGCCTTTTCTTCTGCAGAATAACCTGAATAACCTCTGCTCTCTGAGCCTCTCCTCATAGGAGAGGTACTGCAGCCTTCTGAGCATCTTTGTGACCTCTGGACTCTCTCCAACAGTTCCATGTCTTCATTACATTTAAGTTGAATGCAGAACATCAGGTGGGGTCCCAGAAGGATGGAGTAGAGAATCATCTCCTAATATAGACCCTGAGGAACACACTTGTTAATGATCTCCACCTGGACATTCAGGAACTGACTGTAGCTCTCTGGATGCAACCATCCAGTCAGCATTTCACCCCCTCATCCATTAATCAAATCCATCTCTCTCCAGTTCAGAGACAAAGATATTGTGTGGGACTGTGTAAAATGCCTTATGGAAATTCATGTAGATGACATCTGTTGCCTTTCCCTTGTCCACTTTTACAGTTCACTTCATCATCCGCAAGGCCACTAGACTAGTCAGGCATGAGTTGCCCTTGGTGAAGCCATGTAGGTTGTCCCAAATCACTTCCCTGTTATCCGTATGCCCTAGCATAGCTTCAAGGAGGACCTGTTCTATGATCTTTCCAGGCATGGAGGGCCCAGGGAGCTGGTGCAATGCTTCAGGGTTGGAGAGTGGAAGAGATCATGAACTGCTTTGCTAAGATTCAGCTAGACGTAGGACTTGCGACTCAGCTGCATAGACTGCAGAGAAGACCAAGGAATGAGTTCTCTGCCTGACTCTTGGAGGGCTGCAGTGTGGGTGGGAGCTCCAAAGCTGTCAGTGTTAGCGCCTGCTCTTTTTGCAGTGATGCTTCTTTGTTGTTCTGATTTTTGTTTTTTGTTTTTTTTCTTTTTTTTTCCTGAAGTGATTGCACCAGCATAACCGAAGAGGCTTTTGACAGTGCTTCCTGCTTGTGCTTAAGGCTTTCCACCCCCTCAGTGCAGATGGATTTAGGCTGTAAAGGAATGAGCATGATGCCTGGGAGGAATCCCTGGATGTGCTACACAGCCTGTCAGCTACAGCCCTGAAATACCCTGATCCCTGCTGGGGCTGCCTTTACTGGGCACAAAAAGCACAGCAGAGATTTCTACATGGTTCTTTCGTCCTCGGCACCACAAGAAAGAACCCTTTTCAGGGTTCCTGTCCATTCTCTACTTGCTGCTCCTTAACACTGATGCACAGTCTGAGCCGTGGTGCTGGTTGGTTGGCACTGCTACGTCCACATGGTGGTCCTGGCTCATGTGCCTGGCTGTGCAGCAATATCCCAACACAGAGGAACTCCTCCAGTGGTACTGAACTTCCTCTGGGGACACTCAGAGATAGCCTGTGTCAATAAGGCACCCCAGTGTACTAAAGTGTGTGTTCCAGCAACTGGGGTAAAGAAGGCTGTGAGGTACCAGCACAGCTTTGCTGTTTATTAGGCACACAAGCAAGTGCTGCTCCTGCAACACAGTACTGAGGGCTGATCTCCCACAGCCAAACCTTCTGGCACCTGGGCACAGTGTAGGAGGCTGCTCAAATGGAGCTGGACATATTTCCTGCTTTCTAGAAATGAATAGAAAAAAATGGGGCAGCAACAACCCCGTCCCGACTGCACTGCTCATCAGCTGAACTCATACCACATGCCACGAGAGTCTGCTAGCTGGGGAGCTGCTGCCAGATGGAGTGGGGAGATCTCCCCTGGGAACTGGAGAAGAGCATAGTCCCCTGCAGCCCTTTAGGAAGGCTGCATCAAGCTAGCGATGCCAGGAGTCTACGTGATGGCTCAGGCCGGCCTGGATCTGCTCAGGTCTTGGCTTCAGGGGTACTTGAGGCTTGGATGTACAGCTGAGCTGTGCAGCTCCCGCCTGCTTCCCTGCTGCATCAGTCAGGAGGAGAGCAGTTTGCTCAGTGGCTGTATGTTCAGCGAGTCATTCCTTCTGCAGGTGCCTCTCCTGATCCACTGAAGGTAGCTGTAACGTGCAGGGCAGCAAGAGTAAAGGCCATCTTCAGGGTATGTGGGCCATCCGGAGAGGTGACATTGCAAGGATGGACAGATGTTAGATGGTCAGACTTCACAGGACTCACTCTTATGCTGTTGTCCCACAGCCTTCACTTCCCCATTTTGCTGCCAGCTTGCAGGATGCAGAGGCTGACACTGCAAGCCCCTCTTAGTCCAGAGAGCTCCCGTGGGTGGATGTGGCTGTCTGGTCTGCCTGACAGTGCATCATCTGCTAGCCATCACATCTGGCCCAATGGGATCAGGAACAGTGATACGGATATAACATGGATTGGAGGATAGTTTAGGGCAGGAGAAACAGATTCCTTTGCTCCGTGACCATCCTCCCCATGCTCCACCTGAAAACTCAGTAGCCACCTCTGCTCTGTATCTAACACTGGCATGGGAATAAAAGTAACACATCACAAGTAGAATCTACCCCAAGAGGCCATGGAAGCTAGGGAATTCAGGTGAGGGTCACTGTCATTTTGCAGACATCATTTCTCTTCTGGTTTTGCCTTAGCAGCTTGTACTTCCACTGTTATTCACCTGTCTTTTCTTCAACCTCTTGCTCCTTGAAGACTGTTTAAATACTGTTAGCCTGTCCTCTCTGCCTCCTTCCTTTCTGTCATTTCTGCTTATTCTTGTGTAGTTGTGGTTATCAACACTGTCTGCAAACACCTGACATTTACAAATGGGTCTTACAAGCTTTAGTCTTTCAAAGTAGAGTTTTTTTGTTGCTGTAATTTCTCATTCTTTACCCTGGAATTTATTGCTGAGTATGATGGTATAGGATAACCTTTCAGTCAGTTTAGGAAAGAACAAGAAACATATTGGGATGGTGACAGATGAGGAACACTCAAAAACAGCTTGTCTAACCTTTCCTATGATGTTTCATAGGAAACACATTTCCTTCTCCTTTTTAACTAGACCGAGTTCTGCTGTGCCTGGGTTGGACACTTCACCCTCAGCATCAGGCTGATACAGACACAGACAACAGCTAGGACAGTGGGACATCTCACTGGGGCCGAGAAAATATATAATTTATTTAGAAACCCTGGAGCTCCTCCACCACGCTGCTCTGTCACCAGGCCCACCAGTGCTGAAAGAAGGCAGGGAAAGGAGGAGCGGGGGGGAGCCGTCCAAAGCCCTGGATAGTGTCCCACAGCACCTTCATGGTGTGCTGAGAGCCACAGGCTGCATCTAGCTCATGTGGAGTAGTATCAGCAGCAGTTCAGTGGTGTCAGCTCTGGGTCACTGCTCCCAAATGCACCCGGGCACTGCAAAGCATTCCTTAAGCTGTCATCATTCCTGTGGGCTGGGAAAGCACTGCTAGTGGGAATTTGGAGGCTGGGGGGTGCCAGCAGTCATGCAGTGAGCTAGGGGAATGCGGGAGCCGGGGGCTCAAATTGCCCATTTTATGACACATCACTGAAAGGGGCTGACCTCTGATCCCCAGTGTGCTGCAGCAACACTATTCATCTTGGGCATGCCTTGATCCTGGAGGCTATTGATGGACAGGGACAAAGTGGCCGCAGGCCATCAGGTTGAGGATGGGAGACATTTGCCACCTGGGACAGCCTTACCTATGCACAGCTCCTGGAAGCCTGGGCCAGCTTCAGCATGGCTCTGTGGGAATCAAATGTTGTTTCTGCATTAGAATTGGATAATATATATATTTTTTTATTTCATGATCCCCGCTGTCATAGTTCTTTTTGGGAGTCTCTCCACTTAACTTGGGGAAGATGTCTGATAGTTTACATCACTTATCCTCTAGATTGACCTTCCCAGGAATGCACGCTCTGTATATAGGTGTATATATGTATATTTTGTCATACACATTGCAAGAATATCCTGCAGGACGTTGATCAAACCAGAGAACAAGGCATGGCATGCCCGAGGAAGCGCCCGAAGAGACATGGGCATCACCCCTGCCCCCCTCCCCCCCCGGTGCTCTTTAACAAAGACTTTGGAGAAAATCACCGTATCAATAAAAAGAGCACTGAGGCATTTTGGAAACAACGGGATGGCTGCTGACTGACACCTGATAACACACGAATCAACAAATGTAAACTGTGATAAGATTGTGAACCTGGAGTACCCAGCCAATGGGGAAACGGGGCAGGGGGGCGGGTAAAGGGAAAAACAGGGTGTAAAGACTGTCATGTTGTGTCCATAGGTGCTCCTGCTTGCGGGACACTCGCCATCGCAATCGTAAACAAAATCTGCTTTTATCAGAGATACCGTCCCAACAAATAATATTTGGATGTTTCCAACAGCTCTCTTTCCCCACCTTGAATCTGATTCCAGTTTTCTCTGCCCCCCAGAGCTGCTTGCTGACACTGCAGAAAGATATTCTGCTTTAAACTCCAGAGCTTGTTTTCACAACCTGCCCTGCCAGAGCAATGCAAGAGGTTTTCCTTGATACGGAGTGCCCACTGCCCCTGGCTAAAAGAAAGCCTCACTGACCACCTTGCTCTCTGCATAATCCCCTCACATGGGCAGCAGAATGAAAGCTTCGAGTAAACTGCAGGAAACGGCAGCCTGTCGTTGTTTGTCCTGCGTGGCCCAGGTTCTCCTACACATCAGCAGCACAGCATCTGAACTGTGTGGCTGTGCCTCATGTAATCTATGCATGAGCACGTCTAAAGGTATGAATTAGTCTGCAGCATTTAAATAGCTACTGCACCAGCTCTGCAATTTTAAGAACTTAGTTACTACCTTTCAACTTTTCCCAAAGCTCAGGTGAGAAGGCCCATCTGTTATTCATTGCAACAGAGGTGGGCATTACTCCCTGCTTTGCTGTGGATAGAAAGTGTATAAATGCTGTTTACCCTGTGCTGTAAATCCCACAGGGCTGTTGGGACTCTGGCAAATGAACATCTGTACATTTTTTCAGATCCCACACTCTTACAGGAGGCAGGATCCAGCCACTACTGAACCCCAGATGCAATAGGGTTACCTTCTGGGCGCCTTTCTAAGCTCCACAGCACAGATCAGGGTACCTCCCTATGCTTTCCTCTCCACCTCCACTGCTGCCAACGGATATGAAAACTTACTGCATCCACAGCACTGCATTTCTGATACGTGTATTGAGTTAGGGGATGAAGGGTAAACATGGGCTGGCTGTAAAGAAAGCCAAGACAGAAGAATGTCACAAGCAGGATGTGCAGTAGGTAAGGGTTAACCACTGTATAGAAATGCAGGCAAGCAGAATGTGAAGCCAGATAAGATAAGAACATCTTAAAACTCTATTATAAACTTGAAGAAAACATTACACAAGGAACAGGTCGGGATCAGATTACTTCACTTGAAGACAATGAGCCTTCATCCCATGACCACCAGAAGGAGACCCCCACTGCAAGAGGGAGGGACCATATGCTGATGGGTTCTCAGAAACGTAATGAAGATGTATACAGATTCCAGGAAAAATACAGATTATGTATTCATTCGGCCTATATCTCTACCAAGTTTTTGGTCCTATGGTGTGCAGGTTTGGAGGAGCTATCCCCCTTGCACCCAGCTTGGCGCCAAATGCTGAATAAAAACATACCTGCTTTGTAACCTAACTCCGGGTTATAGAGTTTGACTCCGTAAATCAGTATGCCAAGCAGCTGGAAGCCCCTGCATACTTGACTGTCCCTTCCTCTTTTCTGATAACCTAGCAGCCTGCCCTGGGTCTGCCTGGCCATCATTCACCACACTGTGTGCCATGATTATAGAGAGGGAAGAGAAAGCAGCACAAGGAAAACAGGGAAAAGCTGATATGACCTGAACCCTTGGGAGAGCTGAGCAGAGCAGGAGGTGCAGGTCCTTGCACCCAAGGGGGTGAGAGAGGAATGGTCTCCAGCTAGGAAGAACAGTCCCCATAGTACATACCCTACTCATATATTCCCGGCCTCCTTGATGAGTCTGGCTCTGTGAAAACCACTGTAGTAGAGCCAAGAGTTTTAATGTTCTAGCATCCGCTGAGTGTAAATATGAGCATATAACCAGGTCTGCTTGGGGCTGAAAGCCTCTGGTCTGATCTGTGGCTTAGCCAAATCTCTTCTGCAGTCTGTGCATAGATCTTTCATCAGTACAACAGGACAGGAGACACGCCTCGGACCTCCATCTTAAATATCAATTGAAAATACCCTATCTTTGTATACACTGCACTCACAGGCCACAGTTCTTTCCCTTTCTAGGATATGTGCTAAAAGCAGGTGCTGTATGTGCCTGGGGGTGGGCAATGGTCACAGCCATCAAAATGGAGGCAGAACAGTGCAGCACCCTCAGTGTAAGGCTGCATCCTACTTAGAGAAGGCAAAATCTGGCAGGGAAATACAGCATTGCACAAATGGATGTGACATTTGGAATATGGCCATGTTCAGAAGGCTTTCAAAACTGTCAGAAAACAAGGGGGGGTGGTAAATACAAGACTTGAATGAGAGTCCATAGAAACAAAGAGAAGATAAAAGAAGATAGGAGAGAAACTGAGAGCCAGGCGTCAGCTGTCAAGCTTGGTATCTCTGTAATAAGAAATGCAATTTCCTGCTGAAATAGAGACTGCAAGGCTATGAGGCTGCAAGGTGTAGTGCCAACTCTGGAGAGCACGTGGCTTAATGTTAGATGTGTCCATTTGTCCATTTAATTACTCTCGTGAGCCTTTTTCCCTGTAAACTTCTTCCTTACTCCGAGGATGTGGTGGGACACTCTTGGTGTTTTGTTACCCAGAGGAAGAAAAAGAGAGGGAGCTGACCTTTGTGCAAGGGAGCAGGAGGAATGCATAGAGCTCTGCCATCAGGTAAATAAAAAGGTAGTCAAGAGTAGGTGGGTCAGGAGAAGTGGGCAGACTGATACGGATGACATAGTTGTGGGTGTCTCCAACAGAGACACTGTCTTCTCCTGGGTGAGACCACACCTGGAAAATGATGTCAATTTCTGATTTTCCCACAAAGACTAGAGAAATAGGCAAGCTAGAGAGTCCAGCAAAGTGTTACAAGGATGATTAAGTGCTCACAGCATCTATTATATCAGCCAAGGCTGAGAAAGATGGAACTGTGTAGTCTGGGGAGGAGAAATCTCAGGACAACCTTACTAATGTGTAAAAATACCTGATAGTGAAAAAATAAAGGTGATGGAACCAGACCCTTCTCAGTGTTTTTGAGTGACAGAACGAAAGGACATGGGCAAAGATTGATGTATTTAACTGACACTTTTACTTGAACCTAAAGAAAGTCCAGTTTACTTTGAAGGTGGTTGAACATAGGAACAGGTTTCCCAGTAAGGTTGTAAAATCTTTATCTTTGGAGCTACTCAAGGCATCTCAGGTGCTTCCATACACACTGAAACAGAGAGACTGTCAGAGACAAGCCCCAGGAAAATGTCCTGCTCTTCAGGGAGAGGTGCAGGAAGCAACAGGAAGGTGGGCTAAGTGATGCCCTAGCTAACAGTGTGGATAGAAGTGGAAAAAGAACAAACAGAGGCAAGCCTGCTCAGATATGCTAGACCTCTGTATGGGAACTGCTGAATCACAGCCTGAACCTCTGATTAGTTATCTAAGGAGAGCAATATGTCAGCCCTGGGAGCACAGCTGAAAGCAGTTCACCTGTGCTGCAGGAAGGGGTGGAGCCAGGCTGCACCTCTCCAGACCCATTTAAGTGCTGACTGCCAGGGAGGAAGGATCTCTTCTGAGAGATCCACTCCTTTGGAGCCTTTTGAAGTGAGCCCTCTGCACGGGTAAGTGTTCCACCTATTTTCTCTTATTCCCCTTGTGCCTAGCTCTCTTGTTGGTTAATTTCCATACCTTGATTATATATCTATTATATTTTGATTGTACCTTTTAATTATATTATTTCTCCTTGATTATGCAACCTCCAAGCTGGGAGAACAGAAAATATGTAAGTAATTGAAGCCTATTTAAAAAAAAAAATCCAAAAAGTCAGATCCCTTTAAAGTAAGGGCAAGGGAGGTTAACTGCAGTCATTAATGAGAATACTGACGAGAAAACCAAGGGACTCTGCTAATACCAGAGTACTAATCATTATGTGTAAATGAGATCTGCTTACTCCCCATCCCTGAGCACAATGACAGTGTGTACCAACAACATGGCAGTGATATGGCAATTCGTTTCACACATTGAGGCACAGACAGAAGTTGTGCACGCTTTGCAATGGTGCCTTTAAAACACGGGTTGTGTTTTACCCTACCAATAGGGTTTTGCTGTCTTGCTGCGGAGTTCAGTTTAAGAATCTCTATTACAAAGGTTTGGCCTTCTGATTATTATCTATTTCTGGTAGTGCAGGTTGCAATGAGGATGTGGCGAGAAACCCAAGGGCTATCAAGAGGGTCTTCAGGGCATTAGTTGGCAGAGTTTTCAATAGCAAGGAAACACGCTGAGAGGAGCAGGGAAACCCATCTGATCAATATATGATTAAGAGGCTGGTGCCATTGAAGCAATTTTTTATTTTTTTTAATCATGAAGGAGTTCATTCGGCTCCAGGCCTGCTGATAACAAATGGAGGAGAAAGATACTGGCCCAGGAGCTGGCAGGGCTTGTTGAGAGGGCTTTAAGCTAGATTTGAAGAGGGAAGGGGATAAAACCAGGTTTGCTGGAGATGAGCCTAAGGGCAGCATGGTTGGGGGTGAAAGTGGTACTCCAGCTTTTTTTGCCTGAGCTCTGTCTGAATCTTTGGTTAGTTCTGACAAAACCATCCACTGCTACAGTCAGATGAGATTGCTTGTAGAGCTCAAACTCTCATGGATCTGCACGTCAGGGTCCAGGCCATCAAAGCCATGAGTTATTTTAAGCTGAGTTATTTAGGGACTTTTTTATTCCTTGCTATATTTCCAAGTCTGTTGTTTTAAAGTTCAAGACCATAAGCATCAGAGTGACTCTAACTAAGGGAAAATCCTCAGAAGTTGACAGGTATTCTCCATTCCAGCAACATAACCCTGGAAAGAAACAGCAAACTTCTTCAGTGGGAAACACTACTCCTTTTTCTCACTTTTCAAGAATTTTATCTGCATTCACAACCAAAGCTGCTTCACCCATTCCTGGTTTTGAGGGATGAAGCAGTGATAAATGACCTTTTCTGAGCAAAGCCATGAGGATCTGAGCTGGTTCTGAGCTGTGTGCCCTGAGCAGCAGCACATCCAGAGGACAGCTTATCAAATCAGGCAGGTCAAGTCTGAACATCAACTCCTTTTGGCAGTATCCCATCAATCTAAATAACAGATCACAACTTCCTTGCTAATTCCCGGCTTTAAGGATTATTGTGAATCACTTAGCCAGCTGAAGTGTTGGGCTTGATGTGGAAGAGAGGCGTGTTGTGCACATAAACATCTCCAATGTCAAAATTAACTAACAACCCCAATCTCACGTTTTCCGTTTTGGGGGCTACCATGCTCAGTAGAAAACTGGTATCTCTCCCCACACCGAAGGAAACACCCCAGACAAGCAGGGTACAACTCAGCATGCACCAAGAATGAGAATCCATGTGCATATAAACTTCTGGGTTAATACCAGTTTATAAAACGGCCCCAAAGAGGTCAGTGCTCCACCTCGGAGGGCAGTGACTGCAGCACACAGCATGACAGTGTTCTGTGTAAGGGACGTTTCAGCTCTGCACAGCACATATTTTGTGCTGATCTGATGAACGTGCCCTACACACTGTGCTGGTAGCACCCTTTGCTCTAAGCAGGATGATGAGGAGGAAGGAAGATCCAAAGCCATTTTGCCTTTTTTGAATGAATTTCATTCTAAATCAGTAAAACATTGGAAGACTGGGAAGTCTTTTTAGTAGTGACATGGGATTAAAATTCTGATGGCACAGAGTTACAGAGAACATAACAGCTCTTTGAAACACCTGGACTGACGAGGTGGTGTGGCAGGAGGGTCACAGGCTCCGTTGCTGGTGCAGAACGAAGACCTTTATTGTACGTGCTCGCACCTTTTATACCCGCACAACAACCCCGTGCTCACATGGACCAACCAGGCGCCTCGTGTGTGTTTATGCCTGGCACAAGTAGCTATCAAGCTTGTTTACTCATTTGCAAGGTAATGGCTTTCTTTATCCCACAATTCTTTAAAGAGTCTGAAAGTACTAACTGCTCTTGAAAGCTCTGTGTTCTTGCTCCCTCTGCTTTCACTGGCAATATGTTCGCTATTTGCACTTGTGCTTGTTCTTGTTCTCTAGCTATGATGCTCAGAACGGAAGGAGACCTGGGGCTACATCCATATTTTCCCAATAGCTTACCTGCGGTGTCCTCAATTTTCTCTGGAGCACCTGATGATGGCCAGTGTCAGGTTTCTGGGCTCTCCGGATCCAGTTCCTCGGGAAACTGAATTTGTGCTTGAACACTGGGGAACTTTATCAGTACTCTTTTTACAGCAAGCCCCATGCCAGTCTCACCCCTGTGGTGCTGGCAGTCCAGGGGGGGAGTGTGCAGTGCTGCTGCCCGCAGGTGGCCATCCTCCTCCCAGCCTTCCACATGGTGCCAGCACCCATTCCTGTTCTCTGAGAGAAGGAAGCTTGCCTTGCACCCAGCTGAGATCAATGGATGCTGGCAGAGGGGAGGGACTTTCCCATTTGAAGAGCCTGCTGCTAAAGGCAGGGGGTTAAACAAACGCTCCACTTTCATGTCCCCAGGCTGCTCTTCAGTACATTTCTGTACCCCTTGCCTGGGTGCCTGGGAGATAGATGCTTGTCCCACACTGACTTAGTAGTACTCTGAAAGGAAATTGTGCCTTAGAAAAAACAAGATTGGGAGATAGCATCCATCAGCCTTTCCCCCCTTCCCACGAGGGCTGTGATGAGTGCTAGGTGCAGGCATAATGCTCTGTGCTCTGAGATCACCCTTCATCATCTCCAAGACTCCCTGTCCAGTGCCCACAGGGCATCTCCACATAAGCTCTGCTTCTGGGGACCAGGGCCCAGAAGCCGTATGGAGTGCTGCTGTCAGTGCACAGAACAGCAGAAGGCTCAGAGCTCTTTGGACCCTCGTTCCTCAGCTCATCCAACACTGAACTCAGCTGTGATTCCTGACCTTCTGCTCCCAGAGGATAGACACAGTGGGAGGGTGAAGCATCCCCATAGGACAGCCTGCTCCAGGTTGCAGCGGGGCAGAGCTGCTCAGTGGGGCAGAGAAATCCTCTCTGTCCCTGAGCCACCATCCACAGCTGAAGGCAGAATAGAGGCACTGGAGAGACCACCAGGAACAGAAGATGCATCTGACTGACTGGTAGAAAGCAGCTGGTGTGAATTCTGTGCAGTGTCCAAAGCTGCAGATGAGCCAAAATTAGAAGGTAGAGTTACACTGACAACAAAGGCTGCGATCACAGCAGGCTAGGAGTCCCCAGGAAGCCAGGCAGCTGCTTTCCACCTTGCACATCTAGACTCATGGGGGAAAGCAAGGCAGAAGTTAAGTGATTTGCCCAATGCAAGTTGGGGTGCCTTGAGCCTCACGTCAGGCTTTCCCCACTCAATTGTTTCTTCCTTTCTGATATAGCTCCCCTGGAATGTCACTTCTGACTTTGACCATCAGCCACACTGCAGCAAAGCGCACGGCTCTACCAGCTCAAGCACTGTGCTAACACCTGCCAGATGATGAGGAAGAAAACCAGCAGGAGGCCTGGATACATGCGTGATAAGCAAGTCCTGATCACAAAGGTGTGAGGTTTACTTCACATTCCTTCTTACTGAATCTGGAGAGATTAGCACCAGCCACATGAGAGAACTGCCAAGGCACTTCTTGGAAACCTTGTTCAGCTTGGCCATGAGCTAACCTCCAGCCAAGATTGTTTCTGAAAGCCAAGGCAGCTCTCTGCAGCACCCTCTCAAAAGAATTGCTGAAGGAGGGTCAGAAAGGAAGCTGCTCAGGGTGTTTTTTACATGAAGAATGGCTTTCCATTGGCAATATCTCCAACATCTGTCTTACTTGAGAGTGCTGCCAGTGGGTTGACATTTACACAGCTTTTCAAAGTGTACCAGGTTTTCACAGAGCGAAGGGAAAGGCCCAGAGTGGACCCTGCACCGGGTGCCTGCGGGGTCCCTGCAGGACCTGGTTTGGAGTGGGAAGATACAGAATGGCCAGGCTCTCCTGGAGGCATGACTGAGGAGCTGAGGTAAAAGACAACCCTGGGCACTGAGAACACACTATCTGGGCTCTGAAAACATACATGATTTATTTTTCTGAGCATGCTCCTTTCCCAGTGGTGCTGCCCTTTGCTTGCTGGACTCTGCAGATTTTCTAGCCTGCCTATGCCTTAGTGAGGGGGAAGACACTTTGTTTTGGATGAAAGCCAAGCTCTTGACCATTTGCAGGAGGAAGCAGAAGTGCTGCTCGTAGGATAGTGGTGACCCATTTGGATGGCAGGGCAGTGACTTCAGCCAAGCCACAGCAGCAGGGCCCACCTAGGAATCAGCCCACAGCAGTGCTCCTGAGCGCTGGGCCAGGCAGGGCTGGAGGCTGATCAGCTGTGGGGTTTCACACCAAAGTGGTAGGCCATGGGCTACCCACTCTCTCCTGAGAGAGGCGGTGGGTCCCCTGCTTATAGAGGGCCCGGAGGTATATGAAATCCCCCAGGAACACAGAGGGTCCCTTAGGTAACCCCTGCATCAGGTCAATGCTGCAGCTGCTACTTTAGTCCTGCAGTTGTACCCTTGGCTTCTAAACAAAATTGTGAAGGCTCTCCTAGCACAACAGTCAGCAAACCAGGTGACTGCAGCTTTAATGTTTGTGCAAAACAACAGATCGCTGCTGGGTTTTTTTAGTTTAAATGTGTCAGAGCAGGGAACCAAAGGATCCTGTTCTGTGCCGTCCTCTTACAACTGGTGCTTTGAAGAGCAGAAGCAGCATTGCTGCCGATGCTGTGCTGAGCTCTGCAGCCCCAGCAGCAGGTTGCAGGAGGAGCCAGGTGGAGTTGTGTAAAGGCAGGTGGGAGGAAGGTGGACTGAGGGAAAGATAAGCAGGAACAAAGCCCGAGGTTCTCATGGATAGCAGGGAGAGATGGATGTTGGCTCCGCTCATGTCTGTATTCTTCCACTCCTTCATTTCTCCAGAGGCGGAATGAAGATAATCCCCAGGTCAAAGGATCTTGACAACATTAAAGCACAATGATCCTTTATTTTGCCCATAGGGCAATCAAAATACCTTCTTACAAAACTTAGTCTTGGTGTTCAGAGATCCTGTGCCTACTTTGGTTTCTCTGCGCCAGTCTCAGAGCTGAGGTTAGGAGCTTAGACTTGTGTCCACTGCTGTGTGTGACAGAATAAACTCAGGCTTATCCTACCTTTGTGGGCATACTCCCCTCCCTGGAAGCACTGAAGGCCAGGCCAGATGGGGTTGTGAGCAACCTGGTCTAGTGGCAGGTATCCCTAGAAACAGAACTAGATGATTTTAAAGGTCTCTTCCAACCCAAACCGGTCTATGATTCTATGACATAGAAAGAAGGCATCATTCATAGTACCTGATAGCCTTAAATATCTGTGTAAAATTTTCAGATAAAATAATACTCATGAAAATCATGGGTGGCCCATTTGGATGCAGCCTGAATATCGCATGTGATCTGCCTTTCTTGGCTTTGCTGTGTTTGTCTACAATGGCTCCCAATACTTCCCTGCTCTCACTGACCTGGATTTTGGCTCCAAATGAAGGCAAAGCTCATTCTCTCCGTCGTACAGGGAAAGAACCTGGAACGTCAGAAGACACAGCCGGTATTGGTAGTAAGATCTGAGACTGTAGATGCCCATAGATATGGTTACCTGAACGGAAACTCCCATGGAGAGATTTTCAGTGAGCTATTTCAAGACGCAGCAAGGTGTGTGAGAGGTGCTGCACCATAGGCTCAGGTGGAGGCAGATGATTGGGAAGGCTTTGCCCCCCAGGCCCAAGCAACTCCTTTACACATTGAAGTGACTGTGAACGCGGTCCCTAGACCTGGCTCTCCAGAAGTGTGTGCTGAATCCTAGTGCAGCTTCTGCCAGCTGCAGCTCCAGCAGTCTCAGACAGACCACCTTCGAGAGTCACATCCAAGAACACAGGCAAACCCTCTGACTTGGACTGCTAGCAGTGAGCAGCAGCAGCCTGAAGCCTGTGCTGTGCAACCCAAGGTGCTGCTCATGGGTTGCTGCTGAGCTCCTAGGTAAAGAACCTCCCCTTTGTGCAAGGCAGGATGGGTGCTGCTGGTTGCATCTGTTGCACAGCACTGGGTAGATGTGCCACCAAAAGACAGGAGCGGGCAAGGTGCACCTGCTGTCAGTCCATGTGCTGACAAGAGCTGCTACAACTCCACAGAGAATTCCAGCTTCATCCTTCTCTCCAGCACTTCCAATGTTCTCCCATGTCTTAAGAAGAGGCCTAGAAATGCTTTCCACATCCATTTTCCCTCTGCCAGTAGCTGACCTTAAATCTCAGCCTGGAGGTCTTTGCTAGTAGGAATCAAACTGACATAATTGCAGGGTTTCTCTGCCTCTTCACTGGCAGTATCAAATTCTCAAATATTCACATTAATTATGGTTTTACTGTATTCTATTGAAGTCAGACACTTTAATAATCTCAATAAAGCACCAGAAATGACACGCACACTAGAAAATAACTAAATTGAAGTAGAAAAGAACAATAATGATCTCCATGCTCTTTCTGTAAGACTGGAAGTTTGCCTAGGTGGCTTTTCCCAAACTTCTCCCTGCACTTCCAGGTGTGATGCTGCTTAGCAGCTGAGTCCTGTGCTCCACTGTAAAACTGCTGCACCTCAGTGCTGCCTACATCTGCAGGTCACAGGAAAGGCTGTCACTGAAATGGCTCTCATTTACTTCTCTTTAGTAGGGGGAAACACTTCTAGTCCAAAGTAGAAAAATTTAAACCGAGATGATATTTAGTTTTCTCCTTTTCAAAGCCAATAAATTCTTTGTTAAGAAAACAAAGACAACAATCTTCTCTGAAGAGCTGGGTCTGTAGAGGTTTGAAGAGCCTTAGCTGTAGAAGAGAGCTGCCATTAGGACAGGCAGGATTTCCTGATCTCCACAGAGCTGTGCTGAAGGGCCAGGGGTGGTGAGAGGGCAGCAGGAGGTGGAGAGGCACACACTGCAAAGGAGAAAAAAGCCAGAGGACCCGTGCTGGGCAGCATTCAGTGGCAGCCCCAGACTGGCTGTGCTCTGCAGAGCTGGGCTTCTGCTGCCAAGTTAACTTCAGGCCACAAATACTACTTTTCTCTTTCTTCCCTCTTTTCATTTCACACTGACAGCCCGCATCCATATCCAGAACTCGAAACAGTGGCAAAGCAATGGGATAGTTGGAGGGAAAACCACACCAGGGTTAACTCCAATTCTGCTTCTGCTCTCTTGTTTTATGTCCTGACCTGCAGGGAATCCTACAAGACAAAAGCAGCACATCTGCACCTTACTTCTTACAGCTATGGCATATGAATGTGGGTAAGAAAAGGATGCTGCAGCCACAGAGCAGTGGTGCTGGCTCAAAGCTCCATCGATGCTCATCTGGATAAGTGTAGGGCAATCCACAGAAAAGAACCTGCCAATGATCCTTCCTTTGGCAGCGTATCCAACAATCAACTGACCTCATCACATCCCTTCTCTGATCATTTTTTTATTTTTTTCTCATATTGATATTCTTCCAGAAACAACCGTTTATCTCACGGCACAGCACCTGGCACAGGCAAGTCTTTACAGGTCTTATTGCGACACAGCAAACGACATACAGAGGGAAAAATATCTCTGTTCAAAAGGAGATGCATTCAGGAGAGATGGGGAGGTGGAAGAGACAGAGGCAAGACAAGGTTTGTAGGCTGCCCAGCAGCAGCATGGTAGCTGAGCCATGGGAGGCAATGCATGAGGCATAGTGGCAGAGGATGAATGATCGTGCACTTATTTGGAGGTTTATCAGCATGCACACATAACGAAAGCCAATCAGATGCGTATGACAGATTGTAAAGCTTCTGTGTGTTGTTTAAAAACCCACATTTTCAGCTTATCTGCCTTTATAGAGCATCTCAATAACACAGTTTTACTCTGGTTGAGGAATTACAGGCATCCTGCCCACACGCAAAGCCTGACATTTCCAATCACATCATTTCTCCTTTCATGTTTAACAGAAAAAAAAAAAAAAAAAAAAAAAAAAGAAAAGCCCAATGCAACTCTCAACATGATATATCATTTACCCATGGAGCCAGATGTGGTTTCATCTACAGCTGCCAGAGCATGACTACAACAGCTACAAATGAGCAGTCTGAGAGGCTGTCCTACACGAGCTTCCAAAGTTGATGGTAAGTTCAGCAAACCAGCTACTGCAGTGGGTTAGTGATATTATGATTTGTGCTGTGTCTTTGTGAAAACAAAGAACCACGAAAGAAAAAGTGACATTTATTGTTACAACACAGACATATAACAGAATTGGGGTATCAAGTGTGACATTACAAGGATTTGGAAGGGCAAGGTTCACTGAGACTTAATTCACAGTAGTGGGTGTTTCTCAGATATGTTGCATGCTCAAAGATTTTGCCCTGTTACAGTGCCATAGTTACTCTTTCCAATTATGTGTTGCTGCCATCTGATTTTTGTTGGACCCTGAGAGGTATTCCAGCACAGAGAGAGATCAAGGATCACAGTTCACTGTGGCGGTGGAGCCCTACAAGATTTCCCTCTCTCCCTTTTCCTGTGCTAAAAGTGCGTGTTATCGGCAGAATGGCTCTCTCTCATGTGTGATAGATGTAACTGCATTTTCCTGACACAATGATATGGATACACAACCCTGTGGGCATAGTCTGCCATGGAGACTTGTGGTGGCACTGCCACTCTGCTGCCTACTCACAAACAAGTGTAACAAAATGATGCTTGCACTTTTCCCGTTCTTGTGAAAAGGAAATGCCTTGATGTCTCCAATCCCCTCCCACTGCTGTTTCTCCTGTATCAGGTTTGGAAATCTGTTATGTGCAATTTGTTCACAAACAGCTACACTTTGGTTAGAGCAGCCTCCTGCAGCACAATCCATACAAGTGCTATGTCATGGAAGAAAAGTGCTCCGCGCCTTCTTAAAGTGTTTGCAATGCCAGATGAGGCAGCAGTGTGAGACCACTCTTTCTGTCATGCACTCTGTTGCATGAAAACACAAGGGAAGACCAATCCAAAGTGCATGGGCTGTGATGACAGCATTCTCACTAATTTTAGCATAGGTTGGATTTGATCCCTGCACAGAATGGCATTTTGGAAGACAACTGATCTATGAATGGTCAAAAACAGTATTTACATGAACAGCTTGTCAGTGAAGGTGCCCAAACTAAATGTGTGCTGCCCCATCCATTTGGGCTGGGAGGAGCAGGAGTGGGGGACCTGTCTGAGACCAGCTCCCACACTGCCAGCTCACATGAGTGCTCTTCAAGGTGGGAGCAGCACTATGCTTCCATGAGAAGATGATGAGGTGAGGAGCATCCTCATCTGGCAAACCAGGAGAGCAGCTGAGCTAGCCGTGGCTATGCGGAAGGGGAGGCAAGGGAAGACCTCTCTGCCCAATCCCTGTCCCCACCACAGCTGACACCAATGGCACCCACTGCCCCAGTGTTAGGACAAAGCCAGCATTAGGACAAAGAGGCTACTTCCCAGAATGGGCAAAAGCCCAAAAGCATCCAGAAACAAAGAAGCACCATGGGCACCAGGAGACCCTCACTGCTCAGGGCTGTGTCTACCTTTTGCAGCTATGCTTGCAGGGGGGTAGTTATAGGTGCTGCAGGTGCTGTTGCAGTGGTTTTGGCTCAGTCTGGAAAGGAGTCTGCATCCACAGCCCCTGTGCCATCCTGCAGACAGGCAGGCTGGGAAAGAAAGGGTGGGAAACCCCTGCTATGCACAAATTAGAGGTGCTTCTCTGGCCAATGCAGGTGTCCTTAACACTGGAAGGGAATAGAATTTCTCTTTATTTTACATGCAGCAGATAGTTACAGTGCTAAGGGTTCCTTGTTTTTACAGATGCTGCCTTTGGTCACTGGTGGAAATATGTTAGGAAATGGGGAATGAAGGGATTCATTCTCTATTGCTTACTGTAAACTACTGGCTTAACAGCAGGGAAATGTGAGTGCTTTGCTGGTGAGAGATGACTGTCAGGACTGAAGCAGGTAAGCACTGGTCTTTAAAAACACAAAGAAATGGGAATTTTCTGTAGCCCTTTCTGTAGCTCTGCACAAAACCATGACACCAGAGTCTTAGAGGCTTCAATAGAGACAGCAAAAAGGAGGAAAACAGTCTGGCATTCAGATCCTCTTTTAAATTTTATTATATTTGCCGATTATATTTTTACTCTATTTCTTGACATCTCACTCAGAATTTTAGAAAATTTTGTGCTGTCGTACTGGAAAAGAAATGTGATATGAAGATAATTTTAGTTTCCAAAGAGCCTGCTTCAAATGGCTACGATTTTTCTTGTAGCTAGTGCAAAAACCTGGACTGACACTTTTTGTTGAATAATGCATCTGAGATAACATCCTCCTCTGCGAGGAGGGGCCTAACACACAGCCCTAGTCCTGCTGATGCCCCGTACAATTGCTATTTAGTGGCTTCCATGGGACTGCAAACAGGGTGAGAGCTTTGTTTTGGCTCCCTGCACAGAAAAGTTGTCATTGTGCCCCAGGACAGCCATTCTACAGATGAGTCACTGTATTATCACACAATAATCTTCACCTGAGAGTAGCTGCCATTCATAACATTGAATCTAATGTTCAGTTAACAACTGCAGTCAATATCTGACAAACAAAAAGAAAAAAAAAAAAAGAAGGAAATCCAGAGGTTGAGGGAGTGCTGTGTCATTGGAGCATCCCTGCATGGCCTTGGCCGTGCCTTGCTCTGGCTGTGAGGCTGCACTGCAAGATTGCTGTGCCGAGGCACTGCCTTTGTGTCAGATGAGATCCCCAGAGCCCCTGTGCAAGAGCAGCTGTTGGCAGACTGTCCCTGTGCTTTATCAGTGCTGTCGGCATCCATTAGGGAATGGGTGTGGGGATGGACTTGCTGTGTCTGTCTGGACCACTTTCCTACCTGCCATGCCAGCTGCGTGGTGCCAAGCTGCCCTGAAAAGATTTTACACACGTAATCATCTTGCATCTTCCAGCAGAATTAGCCCCAAAATTGCCTGACTAAGCATTCAATATATGCATGGCATCTCATATATTTGGCCCACCTAGCGGTTCTGAAAGTGCTCCTTAAGGGGAAATATCCACTTACTAATGTAAGTACTGGGTAATTCTGATGTTGTTAGGTGTCACAGTTCCCATTGGCCAGCAGCCGTATGAAAATACAGAACTGGCCCTCAGTGCTGGTCACACAGAGGGGCAGCCTCCTGCAATGCTGGAGAAACATCGGCGCCCACTGCAGTTCCCATGGGAGTGATGGGCGGCAGCATCTTTTTTTTTTTTTTTTTTTTTTTGCCAAACACTTTGAAATACAACTGCAAAATGCTGTGTATGTGCATACATCTGACACAAAGCCACTGTTTCACTGCTGGCTGCTGGCAGGTAGCAGGGCTGGATCAGCACTGTATGTCCTGGAAACAGCCATCAGGCAGTCTGAGCAGTGGCAAGGGCTGCTGGGACAGATGGCTGTGCTACTCCTTTCAGCTGTAACCACATCATCTGACGCAGCCTTTCTGCAAGGAGGACAGGCCTTACTCCAGTACTGGACGCGTGCTCCAGGGGGTTCCTGCAATGTGTTGAGGACAACTTTCTGATGCAGGTGGTTGAGGAACCGACGAGGGGAGGGGTGTTGCTGGACCTTATTTTTACTAATAGGGAAGGGCTTGTCAGGGAAGTAAAGGTTGGGGGTAGCTTGGGTTGTACTGACCATGATGGTGGAGTTCAAGATCCTGAGAGGCAGAACTAAAGCAAAAAGTAGGATTGCTACCCTGGACTTTAGGAGAGCCAACTTTGATCTCTTCCGGGACCTACTTGGAGCCATCCTGTGGGCTGGGGTGTTACAAGGTAAGGGGCCTGTGAGAGCTGGTCAGCATTTAAACAGCTCTTCTTCCAAGCTCAGGATCCGTGTCCCTGTGAGGATGAAATTGGGAAAGGGTGGCAGGAGACCTGTGTGGATGAGCAAGGAGCGTGTGCGTAAACTCAAAGGGAAGAAGAAGGCCCATGAAATGTGGAAAAAGGGTCTGACCACTTGGGAAGAATATAGAAATGTTGTCAGGCCCTGCAGGGAAGCCAAAAGGAAGGCTAAAGCCTGCCTGGAATTGAACCTGGCAAAGGTGATAAAGGATAATAAAAAATTTTTTTAAAGTATGTTAACAGTAAAAGGAAGACTAGGGAGAATGTGGCTCCCCTGCTAAGTGAGGGGGGTGGTCTGGTAACGGGAGATGCTGAGAAGGCAGAGATACTGAATGCCTTGTTTGCTTCTGTCTTCAGTGAAAAACTCCCCCTTGGGATCCGAGACCCTGGAGGTTAGTGAGAGGGTCTGGTTAATGGAAGACTTCCCTTTAGTCAGGGAAGAGGTGGTCCGAGAGCGCCTGGGCAACACCAGTGTTCACAAATCCATTGGACCTGATGGGATGCATCCACGGGTGCTGAGGGAACTGGCAGAGGTGATTGCTGAACCGCTCTCTGTCATCTTTGAGAGGTCTTGGAGAACAGAGGAGGTGCCTGAGGACTGGAGGACAGCCAATGTCACTCTGGTCTTCAAGAAGGGCAAGAAGGAAGATCCAGGCAATTATAGGCCAGTCAGCCTCACCTCTGTCCCTGGAAAGGTGATGGAACAGATTGTGCTGGATGCCATCTCCAGACAACTGGAAGAAAAGGAGGTTATCAGGAGTAGTCAGCATGGGTTCACCAGGGGGAGGTCGTGCTTGATCAACCTGGTAGCCTTCTATGATATTGTCTCTGGCTGGGTGGATGGGGGGAAAGCAGTGGATGTAGTCTACCTTGATTTCAGCAAGGCATTTGATACTGTCTCCCACAGCATCCTTATAACAAAGCTGAGGAAGTGTGGGATAGATGAGTGGACAGTGAGGTGGGTTGAGAACTGGCTGACTGGCAGAGCGCAGAGGGTCGTCACTGGCAGTGCAGAATCTGGTTGGAGACCTGTAACTAGCGGTGCTCCTCAGGGGTCGGTGCTGGGTCCAGTCTTGTTCAATACCTTCATCAATGACCCTGATGAGGGGATAGTGGCCACCCTCAGCAAGTTTGCTGATGATACGAAGTTGGGAGGATTGGCTGACACGCCTGAAGGCTGTGCTGCCATTCAGCAAGACCTGGACAGGCTGGAGAGCTGGGCAGTAAGAAACAGGATGAGGTTGAACAAAAGCAAGTGTAGAGTCTTGCATCTGGGGAGGAATAATCGCATGCACCGGTACAGGTTGGGGGATGACCTGCTGGAGAGGAGCTCTGCAGAGAGGGACCTGGGCATCCTGGTGGACGACAGGTTGGCCATGAGCCAGCAGTGTGGCCAAGAGGGCCAATGGCATTCTGAGGTGCATTAAAAAGATCGTGGCCAGCAGGTCGAGGGAGGTGATCCTCCCCCTCTACTCTGCCCTGTTAAGGCCTCATCTGGAGTACTGCGTCCAGTTCTGGGCTCCCCAGTACAAAAAAGACAGGGATCTCTTGGAAAGGGGTCCAGTGGAGGGCCACAAAGATGGTGAAGGGCTTGGAGCATCTCTCCTATGAGGAAAGGCTGATGGAGCTGGGTCTGTTTAGCCTTGAGAAGAGAAGACTGAGAGGAGACCTGATCCAGGTCTATAAATATCTAAGGTGTGGGGGGCAGAGTGGCGAGGCTGGACTCTTTTCAGCAGTGTGTGGAGACAGGACGAGGGGAAACGTCCGAAAGCTGCAGCACAGGAAGTTCCGCACCAATGTGCGCAAGAACTTCTTTACGGTGAGGGTGACGGAGCACTGGAATGGGCTGCCCAGGGGGGTTGTGGAGTCTCCTTCTCTGGAGATGTTCAAGACCCACCTGGATGCCTACTTGTACGACCTGGTGTAGGGATCCTGCTTTGGCAGGGAGTTGGACTCGATGATCTCTGGAGGTCCCTTCCAACCCCTACAATTCTGTGATTCTGTGATTCTGTGATTCTGTGATTCTGTGATTCTGTGATTCTGTGAAGTGCAAAGTTTTGTACTTGGGTTGAGGCAACCCCAGATACGAGTACAGACTGGGAGAAGAAGTCATTGAGAGCAGCCCAATAGAGAAGGACTTGGGGGTCCTGGTGGATGAAAAGCTGGACATGAGCCAGCAGTGTGCTCTCACAGCCTAGAAGGCCTGGGCTGCATCAACAGAGTGGGGGCAGCAGGGTGAGGGTGGGGATTGTCTTTCTGTTCTGTCCTCATGAGACCCCATCATGGACACATTCTAGACACAGTACTGTGTCCAGGCCTGGGACCCCAACATAGTAAAGATGCAAAGCTGTTGGAGTGGTTCCAGAGGAGGTCCAGAAGATTATCAGAGGGCTGGGAACACTTCTCCTATGAAGAAAGATTGTGTGAGTTGGGCTTGTTTAGCTTGGAGAAGGCTGAGGGGAGACCTCATTGCAGCTTTCCACCACTCTCATCAGAGCTTATAGTTGAGAAGGGGACTGACTTTTCACACACTCTGATAGTGATAGGGCAAAGGGAAACTGTTTTAAACTAGAAAAGGGGAGATTTGGGCTACATATTAGGAAGAAATTGTTTACTCAGATGGTGGTGACGCACTGGAACTTGTTGCCCAGAGAGGTTGTGGATGCCCCTTCCCTGAAGACATTCAGGGTCAGGTTGGATGGAGCCCTGGGCAGACTGACTTTGTGGGGAGCAACCCTGACCATGTCAAGGGGGTTGGAGCTCAGTAATTTTTAAGGTCCCTTCTAACCAAAGCTATTCTATGATGATATGCGGTACATTGGGATTCACCCCAGGGTACTCTAAGAGCTGGTTTGATGTCACTGCGAGACTCTCAATTATTTCTGAACAATTCTGGAACCTGAAGAGGTTCCAGATGACTGAAAGCTGGCATACCTTGTGCAAATTTTCAAGGAGGATAAAGAAGAAAACTGTGGTAAATATAGACCTATCTGTCTCTCTTCAACACCTGGTAAAATTACAAAGGATTGGTCCGGAGTTGTCAAAAACACTTGAAAGAAAATGCAGTCATCGGTCATGGACAACATGAGTTCAAAAGGGAAAAGTCCTTCTTAACTAATTTAATTTCTTTTTACAGCAATTTTCCCTAGTTGACCAAGGGAAGACAGCTGATGTAATCTTTTTGAATTTCAGCAAAGATTTTTATACTACTTCTCACAGAATCCTTCTGGACAAAATACCCATCAAACAGCTAGACAAATACATAATATGATGGGTTAACTGATAGACTAAGCTCATATTGTTATGGTAAATTGGCTGGTGATCAGACACTAGTGGAATTCTCAAGGGCTCTATTTCAGAGCCTGTTCTTAATGTTTTCATAAATGTCCTAGATGCAAGACTCAAATGCATTCAAAGTATGTCTGTAGATAATAGTAAATGGAGAGGAGCTGTTGACTACCTGAAGGGAATAGAAACCTTGCAGAGATCTTGACACATTAAAGGGTGATTACCAACTGCATGAAGATTAACGAGAGCAGGTGTCAGATTCTATGCCTAGAACAGGGCAACCCCTGCTGTATATACAGACTGGAGGATGAGTGGCTGGAGAGCAGCCTCACAGAAAGGAATCTGGGAGTTCTGGTTGTCAGAAAATTGAACCTAAGCCAGCAGTGCTCCCCGGCACCCAGAAGGGCCACTGTCCCCTGTGGTGCATCGAGCCCAGCACTGCCTGCTGTGGCTTCACCTCCAGCACTGCGTGCAGGTTTGGGTGCCACAACATAAGAAGGACATAAAGCTATGAGAGAGCATCCAGAGGAGGGTTACAGAGATGGAGAAGGATCTGAGGGCACGGAGTGTGTGAGGAGTGGCTGAGGTCTCTGGGTTTGCTGGGCCTGGAGCAGAGGGGCTGAGGGCAGCCCTCATGGAGGCTGCAGCTCCTCACAGGGAGTGGAGGGCAGCGCTGAGCTCTGCTCTGTGCGACAGTGACAGGGCCTGAGGGAACGGCATGGAGCTGTGTGAGGGGAGGGGCGGCTGGGGGTCAGGGGAATAGTCCGCACCAGAGGGCAGTGGGCACGGAACAGGCTGCCACGGCAGCAGGCACGGCCTGAGCTGTTGGAGCCAAGGGCGTGATCTCTGAAATATGGCTTGTATTTTGAATGGTCCTGTTTGGAGCCAGGAGCTGGACTTGGTGATCTTTGTGGGTCCCTTTCAGCTTAGGATATTCTGTGGTTCTATGATACAGAGTATAAAGTATGGACAGGTGTGCAAGACAGAAGGTAGAAAAAATGCTTGCAGTGAGAGGGATTGTGTTGATCTCCTTTGCATATTTTAAGAATGGACTAAAGCTGAATGCAAAAACCGTGCTTTTTACAGCAAGGAGCAGAGCCCAGGCATCAGGTCATTTGAGCAGGCCAGCCCCGGGAGCTCTCAGTAGAGTGTAGCAAGCATGGAAACACAAGTTTTCATGCTGGCAGGATACTTTGGGACTGGAAAACACCTGAGCTCCCCTGGGGAACATTTCTGCTCAGCAGTCTTCAAGTGAGACACAACAAGGAGTCCCAGACAGAATAGGTGAGGAGATGCAGAGGAGCAGCACATGAGGTATCTCTGTCCAGTTCCAGCCCAGGGCACAGCCAGCAAGCAGTTCTGTGAGGATTCATCATCTTGCAAACTGAACAATCTTGAGGATACCTTCTTCTAGGAACTCACAGCTGCTTGTATCTCCTCTGATCCAGCCCTACCTCACTAGCTTCTTCCCATAGTGTGACTATGGGCACCAAGGGCATGGCAGCAGCCCAGAATGCACAACCATGTCAGCACACATGTAGGACAGTGCTTTGCATTGATCTAGCTGGCAGACTGCCATCAGCCTGTAACCTGTGGGCACCTGCCATGTCTGTGCTCTTGTCGCACCTTGGCCCCATCAGTGCCAACCCCTACAATTGCTAAGGAGTTCAACTCAGACTCCAGGTTTGTCCCCTTGCCAAGGCCCAGGTGTGTGAAACATAAAGCTTCATTTGAGCAAAATCAGGGACTTAAAGATACCTGTGCTGTCTCTCTCAGAGAGTTGCCTCTAAGACTAGGCAGCCAGAGACATGCCCCAATTCTCTGCGTCTGTCCCTGCCTGGAAACTAGAGAGGAGACTGGCTGGTGTGCAGCACTGCTTTGCCGCAGTCCCTGAGCCTGCTGCTTGGAGCTGGTGTTTTCCTCATATGTTTTACCAGCCCACCTGCATTATCCCAGCCATATGCAGATTCTTTTTTCTTCCTTGTTTGAAATGTATCATTCACTTGAAGAAGTTTCTTTATGGGATACAGAGGACTCAGCTTTCCAGCATGAAATGCAAAAGCAGGGCAGTTCTGCATATCTTGGTCTGAGGGATTAAAATACTTATTTCTTCCTCAGCCCCACTTGGATGTTGCTGTCATTTATTTAGCAATTAGTAGCTTTGGAAGCAATTGGATCTCACAGCCTACCTTCTCAGCCCTTGACAGTTGCTTAATATCAGCGCATATCCCTTTGCAAGTCTCCATCCTCGGCCATGCTGGTACTGTGCACACAATGTAACGTGCACGCAGACTCCCTGGGACAGGTGCTTGATAGTTGGGTGTGCCAACAGCAGCTGGGGGGTAGGGACAGGGCCTGCTAGGGATGGTGCAACTTCCCCAGTCCCATAGGAAAGTGGCAGGGAATATTCACAGACCTGAACAAGGAACAGTGGGCAAAAACCCACTTGTGTAGCACTTCTACCAGTTACCTTAACCCCCAGGGCAGATGAAATGGCCCTGGTTACAAAGAACAGAGGATGGGAACCAAGTGAGGAGCCAACAGGAGCATTTCTGGGCCACTTCTGTGGGTCCTGCTGCCTCCTGGGGACCAGGTGAGGCAGGGCAGCCCCTCTCAGCCCTGTGCAGACCAGAAGCAGCCCATACATGCCCTGGCCCTTTTTTTTCTGTCAAGGACAATAGCCATTAACCAAGTGTTAATTAAAAAACAACTGTGAAGCAAAAAGCACAGTTAATTGCCTTTTAAATGCAGACCAAAGGTTGTTCGTTTGCCTAATTACATTGTGAAAATGAGAAGAATTTAAACAGGAATTATAAACTTCCTCTGTCTCCTCTTTCTCTCTGAACCACAGCTTGTATGTTCTGCAGGACTTAGAGACCATACAAGGTCTCCTGAGAACAGAGCATCCTGACAGATGGGTGCGGCGGGAGATCTGAGATAGGCCAAGATTAGGTTCTTGACACAAACCTGAGACCTGCAGCTCACTTCATCCAAATCCCAGGGTTATTCACTGGCTCAAGCAATGTAAGCCTGTCTCTGAGACAGGCCATCAGCCTGGAGCACATCTGGGTAAAAGGAAAAAAAGAAACCAAAACTATTCCTAGTGGGGAAGAAAAGATATGAGAAAACAAGATGAAAACAAGTGATGTGAAAAATAACCGGGTTTGTATTGGAAGTGTGAGTCCTTCACTCCTAAGGGGCTGCATGGAGACAAAGGTCAGGAAAGGTGGAAAAAGTCAGATTTCTGCACCCAGAAGGCAACCTGCAGAGATCCATGTGCCAGGAGGTCCTTCCATCAAGTACAAAATGTCAGGCCACGAAGACTTGGGCATGCCACATGATAAAATAAAATGTGCACTGTCACTGAGGCATAGCGCAAGACCTGGCCTGACCCCATTGAGGAGAACAAGAATCAATATTGTCCCAAGGCCCTGGACTCTGGACAGCCAGCTCAAGAGAGCAGTGAGATGGTAGAGTGACTTGGGAAAGAGGTGGTATTTCCCAATGGCTGAAGCACAGGATTCTGTTAGCACAGACAGCTGTGAGCCTTTGCACATGCCATTTTTGCTCAGGCACCTCTTCTACAGTGCCCACAGATGTGGCTCCCATAGCCAGTGACGGGCAGGCAGAGCACACTGGAGGAGCTTGATGCAGTAAGGGTTCTCATTGCTAAGTGATCATTTGCTGGGCTACTGGGAATCTGCCCTGTGGGCTAAATGCATTTGCCCAGCTCCAAACCAGCCCCTGATGCACAATCCACCAACCATAACATTTAAGTCTGATTATTCCCATTTTCCATGAAGGACTGGAGAGACCTCTCATTTTGAAATGCCGAGTGAATCAATTGTACATTTCTTTCTCTTATCAAATGGAACTGGGGAGGGAGAGATCATTAACACGAGGAAAAGAAAGAAAATGGAAATGACATGGCAATAAGCATATGTCTAAGTGAGCCCCATGACAATAGCTGGAGGTTGTTCACATGATGGCTTAGGCATGTTTCATGAAGAGTGCTGAGAGTCTGCCAGGTCACTATCACATTCGGAGATGCTGGGAGATATTAAAGGCAGAAGCAAAATAAATAAATAAATAATCGTAAGCACGGCTTTGTGCTCCAGTTGACCAAGAAAGAAGGAGCACTGGTGTGATGCTGCATTGAATGTGCAACCTGAAGCCACCAACATGGCAGGGACAAATTCTACCCAACGACCACAGCACAGCCTTGGACCCCTATAGCCATGGAAAAGGAATGGTAGGGCATGTGCCATGTGCTGCACAAATGTTATGCATGTATGTACGTTACTAGGGAGCAGATCCTGCTCCTGGCCAAATCCAGCAGGCCCCTGCAGAGTTGGCTGCATTGTGAGGATTAAACTCAAGCAACAGTCTGTTGTAATGCTGGACACTGAGCTGCCTAGACACCAGCCTCCTGGGACTGTGGTGCTGCTCTTGGTGGCTTGCATGGAAAGATGTCCCTGTGCAAGACAGTGCATACCATACTCAAGCCATGTGATACCCTACCCATTCTATAGCTCCAGTATTAACACCTTGCAAAGAACCCAGACAAATGGCTGTAGTGCTGCCAAAGTGCACCTTGCTCTAATGCAGTCTTTTTCTCTACAGTAATGATCTCACCTTTCACAGACAAATCCCTGCAGTTTGTAAAATATTGCAATTGCATGAAAATATCCTATCTCCAAAAACAGGGATAGGAACATCACTAGCCTGTCACTTTCTGTGGTAAAAGCAGCATTACAAGATCAGGGATAATCACATCCCTCGACCTTGAAAGTCCCCAGTTTGCAACACAGCAGCAAACATAGGCAGCAAGCACCAGCAGATGCTTTTCAAAGGCATGTGCTGCTTGACCACCACGCAGTGGGGCCACTGTGCCCAACCAGTGCTACCAACAAAGGGTCTAGCCATCAGCCTGTTCTGCCAGCAGGTGTGTTTGGCTCCTGTAGGTGAGCCCACCAAGTCTTTACTTCAGTAAATCCTGGCCACTTCAACAGCCCAGTTAGCCACTCCAGGAAGTTATAAACCCTTTGTGTATGTTATGCACATCACCGCTAGCCCACTGTGCCATGGTGATTGCCTGTGTCACTGTGTTTTGTGAAAGATACTGGAGGGCAGAAGGGTGCACATGAGAAACAATAAATATGTTTAAACTGAAGAGCTTTTTCTACAGAAAAAGAAAAGTAATATTCTCCATTAAAAGAAGAAGAAGAAGAAGAAGAAGAAGAAGAAGAAGAAGAAGAAGAAGTAGAAGAAAAAGAAGAAGAAGAAATGAGGATGACAGCAACCAGCCAGCCAGGCAGTGGCCATTACCTGGAACCCCCCTAATACTCTGGATACAGCTCAGCACCTTGCTTGGTGATTAACCATCAACTGCAGTACTCTGATACGGCAGATGGCTGATGGAAAGGCATTGTTTCTCGCTATTTTGCTGTGACATCTCTACCAAGATTCTCCTCAACAAAAACCAACGGTGAGGAAGTGCCGCAGTGCTTCTCAATTCTGCAAGATTTTCTGTGCACAAAGCTTACCCTGGCTCCTCCAGTGCTGACAATGCCAGGCCAAGTGAGACCTCACATATCACAGTGCGGCTTCCTACACATAAATCCCAGAGTGGCCTGTGGATGTGCAGGGGGAGGACAAAGAGCACTGTCCTTATCCTGCTATGGGCAACCATAGTCTTCCTCCTGCACAGGTGGAGCTCGAGCTCAGCAGATCCAGAACAGTGAGGGCAGCAAGGGAAAAATCAGAAGGATTGTGGACAAAGGGCTGAGGACAGAAGAGTCAGATTGTGGACAAGGAGCCCTCAGTGCCAAAGTTTGCAGCACAATTTTCCAAGCAGAGGAAACAGCAGAAACAGCCACACTGCAAAGCTTCTTCCATACTTTCCACATACACTTCTGAGAAAAGATAGGATCAGATTTTTAGCTGTGTAACAGTTTTGCAGACACATTTCAAAGAGAAGTCTTACTCTAGAGAAATCGCCTCATTGCAGAAGAGGAACAATTGGAAACAGAGAAGCTTCCAGGCAGTGCACGGCTGCCTGAGCAAATCTGAGTATGTGGGAGACCTGCACAAGCCTCAGACGGTGAGGAGTCTCCAAGGACCCTGGCACTGCACTTGGGAAAACAGCCCACATGGCCTCTCTCTGCTACAGTGACAGTGGCACTGGTTGGGGCTGCCCTGCTGGAGCTTACGAAGGACTGATCCATCCCTGCCCCCTGGCACTGGGTAGGCACAGGTCGGGGAGCATGGTGGTGTGATACCACCAAGTGCTGGCAGGCCTGGGGCACGGGGGCTTTGTTCTGCGGGGGTGTATGAGGTGAGAGGGGACATGGGGTGGAGAAAGGGGGCAGGGCTGTAGTGTAGGCAGCTCTCCTGCCTCTCCACCAGCTGTGTGTGGAGGGTGCAGGGTCCCCAGAGATGGGATAATGGCTGCTGGAGGCCAGAGGGGAGTGTTAGCATCACGGCTGAAGAACATAGGCACACACTCAGCCGAGTCCTCCCACACACTTCAAGAAAGGAAGCAGGTTTCAGGGACCAGGTTATGTTCAGAGGTGAGTCACAGCCCCTGCTGAGCTGTTTGCAGGGCTCTCCTTGAAAAGAATGCTGCTTTAGTAGGGAGATGCTCTCTGAGATTTGGGTTCACCTCAGAAAGGAGCAGTGCTATTTCTCATATTTCTTGCAGATGTTCTTCTGTCTCTGCAAACCATCACTGACTTACATAATAGATCTCAGGAATCTTTGCAATAGGCAAAGGCATTTCAACATGCAGGAAGGGAGATGTGTTTTGTAACACAGCATATGAGTAGGCAGGAAGGAGAGGAGAGGAGAGGAGAGGAGAGGAGAGGAGAGGAGAGGAGAG